>VYYJ01003751.1:0-15538 GCA_021029165.1 Cyphoderus albinus
TTCTATATAGTTATATCTCCTTGCAAATTCAACGGATTATTTTTTCAGCACGCTGTAGCGTGCTGCTGGCTCACTTGTTAATAATAAACAATCAGTCACGAAGTGCAGTGGGACAGAGTGGAAGTGGAAGTTGTTTTTGTTAGAGAATGAAAAGAAAAATGTATCTGCTGGCTGAGCTGATGTGAGCCAATTTCGGTAGCAAGCCAGGGACGTTTATAGAAATGAAATGAAGTATGTTTGATGAATTATGATGTCTAATCTAATATCTAATTGGTTAATTTGCATACTTTGTCGTTTGTTGAACGACAGAATCATTTAAATCTTTGCCAGAACAAAAAAGTAATCCTTCCATGGCTGCTACTACAGCTATTTTAACTGTAATTTTCGAAAATATTTGGAGATATTCAAAACTAAATTACTAAATTTTATACATATGCAAACACTTGAACTTGAAAGTCAAACAATTCCAAATCCCTATACACCAGAATGAATGATGTAGACTTTGCTTGGGCCATACATTAGTGTAGGATTTCAATTTTTCATACTTACAATATTTGACATTTCTTTCATTTAATTCATAGATATATGCTAACAAAAATTGATACTAACAATAAATTTACTTTTACTGACTTTTACATATTTGATAGGAAAAATAGGAAAAAATATCAAAATCATTACTTTATGTGCTTAAAAAATAAAGTTGACATTTTTACTACTTTTATTTTTAATCCAGCTTTAGATATTTATTGATTAAAACTGTTTCTGTTAAATGTTTCATTTCCAAATTAAATTACAATAAAAGATTACATCCTTGAACATTTTTTAATCAAAGTGTTTTTTTTTTTCTCGAGTAAATGTTGAAGACATTTATGGCTACAAATCAATTTTGAATATCGTAAAATGAAGCTTAAGCGCAGGTCCACGTTAAACTGCTTCGTTAGAGTGCTGGATTGGTTGTAGATTCCATTGCTTTAACTAGTACGAATATGGTATCAACATGTTGAGGCACAGGCGTGGTGTAATTGTAAAAATGAAAGATGTCAGTTATTTTGATTTTCATCCACTTCATCCACTTCACCACCCGACGTACATTACAAAATTCGCAAAGAAAGACCATCACAGAAAAAGAAGAGAAAATGAGGAAAATGATGGAAGTGGAGCTGAACTCGGACATATCAATCACGTCAAACGTCTCCTCCATCACCGTTTCTTTCTCCAGCTTAAGAAATTGCATTTTCTTTTGCAGATACATTAGTCCACTCACCAATTTCTCCCATTCCACCAGCAGACCATTTTCAACCAATCTTTGCAGTGTCATCATCAGCCAATATTTAATATTCGGCATGCGAAGCACCCAAAAGTACCACCCAGGAGCAAGGCCTCCAGGCAAACTGTGACATTTCCTGTTTTTCACTTTAGTCACTCTGAACATTTCCATTGTATAGAAATGAAGAACAGTCTGAATATCATTGTTTTTACTAATACTTCCATATTTTTTAATCCGATCGCTGAAAAATTTGATTACCTCGTTTACAATAACTTTCTCTTTCGAGAATGACACAAAACTCTGATTAAATTTGTCCAAAACCTTAGCACGCTCAAAGTCTGGCTTAAATACTCCAACATCAAAACCCTCTATCGTGACAAACTTGACACCATCGTTAATCATTTCGTTCAAATCTTCGTACAACTTTGGAGGCGATGCGACCACCACGATGCTCGTAATCCCGTTTTCGTACAGATTCTTCACAAAATATGCCAAAAAGACAAAAAAGAGAATTTTGCTATTTTTCTTGGCCGAAAACTTCAACCTGGATTCCTGTTCTATCGCAAGACACCCCAGATCAAAGAAAGTTGAAAATAAATCGCACACATTAATTTTCGGTGCAAATATGAAAGTCAGTGAAAGCAGAGAAAGCAGAATGAATGTCCAAGTACTTTGGGTGAAAGAGTCTGTCCAAATCGTCCAGTTGATTGTGGAGCCCTGAATTTCTCTCGTTTTACAAAATATTACTGTGAACTTATCTGAATATGCATAGAAAATTGAGCTCCGGTCCCCAGGATGAATCTGGAAACTGACTGCAATGGCAACAAGGTCCGAAAATTGTTCATTAATAAAACTTTGCATTTCCATCTGGCTTCTCCTGTCGAAAATGTGAAAGCTGATGTTATGAAATTCGCCGAGAATCACTGTTGACATTAGCTTGTAATTACAGGATAGTTCAACCCCATTATCTTTCCCTCGGGCAACGTGAGACAGGCAAATGGAATTTCGTTCTTTTCCATTGAATCTCTCCGCAAAATCGGACTGCAAAACAAGCAAGGCTGCGGCACTTTTTCCCCTCGCGTTGTGAAAATTTTGCCGGTGGAATTCCACCGGATTTCCGAGAATCTCGGGAATTAACTTGGGGCTCGCTGGTTTTGTCGTTATCACTTGCTCTCCCACGTTGAAAGTGTACACGAGTTCTTTTGCAGATTCGTGTAAAACCAAAAAATGAACGGATCTCGGACTCTCCTGGAGTAATCTCAATGTATTTAACAGTCTTGGAAAATTTACATCCGGCGGATTTGGCAACTGAGAAAAAACGATCTTGTACGGCTGGACAAACCTCGAGCTCCAGACTAATTCACTGTCTCCAAAAAAATTCCTCTCAGGCCTGGAGAAATTCCTGGTGAATATTTTGAATCGACACCATGAGCAAATGGACATTTCTATTAAATTTTCTTTTAGAAATGACTCAAAATTGAAAAGGTGGACCACGTAGTTTTCGGGATTCGACGAAGCGATGAAATCCAATGAGAAATTGACGCTTTCTACCAACTCTTGGTTTCCAGTTGTTTCTTCTTCTAACGAAGCAAAAACTCTGCAACTCATCATGAGTGAGCTCAGAATCAAAATGATTATTAATCTTGAAACCCGTATAGAAATAAATCGCCACGTTTTCAGTAACGCCATTTTTATATCTCAAGATAAAATTTTTGGCAGCCTTCTATTCAACCCCAGGAAATTTCAAACTGGATAATTGATATTATAATTTCAAAAATCAGATACCACCACGCTTCTAAATTTCCAATTTTTGCGGTTAATTGTGCAATTTACTCACAACCAACATTATTTGAAATCCGCTTCAGCTGAAACATATTTTGTTGAGTTAGTCACACCCGACTGAAATTTATCAATGATAAATATTTACATGATGTAGCTTTTGGACGCTTTCCTTTCTTGAATATTTAATAATTTTCACGAACAAATACCACCAACAGTCATCAACACGAAATGAATTTAATCAATAAATCGACACGTGGAAAACAGGACAACCTGGACACGTTGTTAAACACGTTATTGAAAAGCAAATGAAAAACAATTATATTACAATTTACAATGTTTCAAATTGAAAATACGTGCAATTTCTACTGTGACGTGGTATAGTGAAAAAGCTACTTACTTATATATTATCCTGAAATCCTGAATAATATTCCTTTTGTTTTAACCATGCAATGTACAACATGTAAACATATTCTACATCACATAACAAAATACATTCGCTCATTCAAGATGTTCGCTGAGAAAATACTGTAATTTCTATATTGGATTTATTAGTGCTTAAATATCGACATATAGCATGAATGACTATGAAGTTGTTAATATTTTGAGGGTACTTTTTGATTACTTCGTTGACCGCTTGTGAAGATGTTCCTAGATCATCTCTAGATTTCTCCTTTTGTGTGTGATGATTTTCCTGTCTCAGAATGAGAATTCAATCAAATCTCCACGAACGATTTGGGTATTTACGGCATAATTCCACAACATACAGGGAAATTAATCTTTCGACGGTAACTTCAGTGCTGTCCACTTTAAATGTTGGAAAACTGTTTCTTATAAATTAAATCATGAAATAAATTATCATGAACATGTAGAGCTTTTCATATGTACATACAAATGTTGGATTAGATAGAAGAATTAATTGGTTGCGGCATTTAGCTTTTGTTAGCATTAATATTATATACTTTCGCAATTCAAAAACAGTTTTTTCTGCGAATTGATTGGCGCTACGAATCTCAGCAAAAATGACGCAAGTTGAAACTGCCAAGTGGACATGTATGTAAGTTTTTATGGACATTTTACAAATAACAAGGCACTCTCAATTCTCAAAGTCGCATACATCATCATAATTAAATTCACTTTCTTCCATCATCATTCACTTCGTTGTGTGGAGACTGGAGACACATAATCGCATCGCATTAAAAAGCCTTTGCTTTGTCTAGAAAAAAATATTTCGTTGAATTTTCTTGGTTTTGGTTGAAGATGAAGATGGTTGAAGTTGAATGAAACACCACTTTTGACTTTTTTCACTAGCGAAGCGAGTTGCAATTGCTGCATGATGCGACTCGCATCATGCGAGCGGATAACTCAACAACATAAAAGCAGGGATCTCCGACGGATAACCTAAGCAGCTCGTGATGTAAGGAGAATGTACTCATTGCGAGAGCTTCCCTTCACAAGCTAACTCGAGCAAATAGCAAAGTGAACGAAGCTGGTGAAGGGAAGCTCTCGCAATGAGTACATTCTCCTTACAACCCCAGCTTCTTATGTTATCCACTGTGCTATGCTATCCGCTCGCAGATTCGGATAACGTAAGACACTTACTTGGTTGCTTTGCGAGTATTGCGAGTCGATCTTTTGTACACGTTTTCATGTCCCCTAGGACATAGGACCAAATTCATTTGATTTTGATTTTGAGTTGGCAATATGGCAATGCCAATCAATAAATATTTTGATTTACAATTTACACATTATTATCTGTTTATTTTCATTTATAGCATACAGCTTTGTTTTATTTGATTTGATCATTGTTTATCACAACCACTAAATAAACCAATATACATTCGTCTCGTCTTTTCAATTATGTACTATAATTTCAACTAAGCAGGGGTAGGGGTGTTAATACAACATAATGTTTCATAATAATTGTGCCCAGAGATGAATATTTTACATTTAATAGATAATATATTTCGAATGTCATTTTTGTATTAGATATCCTACCTAAAACAGGTGCAATATGAATTACAGAATATGAACCAGTCCATCGTTGTCTCCTGTCTTGTCTTGTCTCTGTGGTGTGAACATAACGTAATGTAAGAAACAATGGAAATATTTCCAGGTACAAGACGCGCACCTCAAAAATAACCGAAAATCAATTAAAACATTTTTAAAAGGTTGATAATAAGAATAAGTCTTTGTTTCATACAATTACCTATACATACTATAATAATATGTCTTAAATCACTAAACAATCCCAATGGAGCAAAACCAGCCTAAAATTTTTATTTGACTGACCTGTTACAATACAAACCTAAATCATACAAAATAGTTTTAAGGTAAAGTCCATTATTTTGTATTGTCATTTTCGGACTAAATTATAGTATGGCATTATTATTAATTAAGCATAAAGTTACTCAATAACAACAATATGATATAATAATACAGAGTGGCCTGGCATTTTAAAATGCTGATCTGAAGGAATATCACATCAACTAATTCTCCTTAATGTCGGTTGGATTTCATAATTAGCAAAATGTTCTAATATTTTGTTATTTCATTCAAGGACAATATATTGATTGATACGATGATGATTGATTGATATTTGATTGATTTTATACCTACTTCCAAGCACAGGCCTTGATTGTCTTAATTTTTAAAAGAATTTTACTTTTGGAATTACAGCGAAACGCACGCAGCAATAAACATGTTTCTTTTATTTTCACATTTTGCTAAAATGCATTTTTTTGGCTTTAACTCCACACATCAGCGGAATAACGTTTCTGCGCTTCCATTCGCTTCACATAGGCAGCGGCTTCTGCCTCAGCCATGCAACCCTCCTCACGGACAATCTTCTCAATCACGTCATGAACATCTCGAGCCATGTTCTTTGCATCACTGAAATGGAAATTATAAATAGCATTGGCAATTGGCACGTTAAGGTTAAATTAATTGTTTTTGATTATCCTAATTAAAAAGCAGATTGTTATGTAATGTATTTAGTCAGCTTTACCCGCAAACATAGAGATGTGCATTTTCTTGCCCGATAAGTCTCCAGATTTCTTTTCCGCGTTCACTAAGGAGATGTTGAACGTAAACTTTCTTCCCTTGGTCCCTGGAGAAGGCTACGTGAATCTAAAAAAATGATTAAAAAAATTATAGATACATACGTAGAAGACAAAAAATGACGATTTTCCATTGTATTTAATTTAACGAACCGTTAAAACTCCTTTCTTCACGTAGTCTTCAATTTCTTCTTGATAAATGAAATCCTCGGCTTTCTTCCTGCAGCCAAAGTAAAGAATAGTTTCTCCGACGGGCTTGCCATCTTCTTTCATGAAAGCCCTTTCCTGAATAAATCCACGGAACGGAGCAATACCAGTTCCTGGCCCAATCATTATAATTGGTGTCTGTGGTCTCGTTGGCAGTCTAACAAAAAACCAAGGAAAAAATTACATTACAATCAAAACAGGAAAAGTTTGGCATTTTTAAAAATTCATTTGATCCTCTCATTCATTTTCATTCATTACCTAAATTGTGATTTGCGCACAAATACAGGAATGGCGGGATTATTCTCTTCGCCCTCGACGAAAGGTCTTGGTACAATTTCAGCCAAATAGTTTGTAGCCACTCCCTTATTCACACGCCCAGTTGGAGTAGTGTACTTAACCAGTGCGCCAGTAATATGAATACTATTTGGGTAGACCTTAAAATATTTTTTTAGATAAATAAAATTGGACACAGACTCTTCATAATAAATATTTATATATGCTTAAAGTGATGTGATACCTTGGGGGAGGAGGAAATTGAATAATATCTGCTCTGTAACCGGGGCAAAAGCTCACACAAATGGTCCAGCGGAGGCTTGCATGATTTAAGGTCATCCAAGATGTGAACAATATTTCTGTTATCATTGATCACCCATTTCGTGTATTTCTCTTTTCCTTCGGGGGTGTTTCCTCCAAGCAACTTGAGTAACTCCTTTTCCTTCTCATCTGTAGTGTATTCTGCCAACTCTTTGAAGATGTGGGTTCTGGGATTAGAGGTGATGTCAATGTAGTAGGAGAGCGCCGTTCGGTAAGAGCAGGGACATGGGAATGGATGTTTCTTGCTTGAATCCTCTGTTTATTTAAAAATAAAAATTTATTATTTTTTGTTATTTAGCAAAAGAAAATTCAAAATTATTTTTCAGCTTACCATCCACATTGACAAGGGAGAAAACATTGTCCAAGTTGACGCCCAACAATTCTCCCAACTTGTCCACAAGAGCGGAGTCGTTTTTGGGGTAAATTGCAATATGATCTCCAGAGTCATAACGGATTTTCGAGTTTGTGATGTCCATTTCAATGTGCATGCAAGACCGATCACCACCGTTGTGAAGCTCCTTCTTCAATGTCATTTGACTCATGAATGGATTCTTAGGATCGAATGGTGGTCTCTGAGTTTTGTATGAATGGAGACGAGCGACTTCTCCAGTGTAAGTTTTCTCGGGGGCCAAAGAGTCATCATGAGTAACCAAGCGGTATTGCCTGATGGAGACATCTTCGCCGGAAGCTTCCACGCCGAACTTTTCACAAACCGCTGGCCAAAATCGGTCCTTCCAGGTGATAAAGTCTTCTTCAATATTGGAGTCGTCATCGCCATTGCCCATCTCAAACACTCGAGTCGCCCCAAGCTCCTCTAAACGAGCGTCCACGTATTTCCCCATGGCATTGTAATGTTCATACGTTTTGTTACCGAGGGCAAACACCTGCAAATGAATATTAAGTGAAATTCTGAAATTCCTGGAACCTCAGCTAATAAATAGACTTCGTCTATTTTATCTTTTCGGAACTTACGGCAAAGTTTAATCCGCCCACTTCACAGTCGCCCTGCTGCAACCATTCGTAAAATTCCTGAGAGTTATCTGTGGGATCACCTTCGCCATAAGTGGCCATACAGAAAATCGCCAGAGAGTTCTCAATGTCTCCAAGCTGGCTCAACTCTTCCATGCTACATTCTTCGGGGTCAGCAACCATTCCTTTCATTCCATATCGCTGTGCCTCCTTTGCCAATCGTCCCGCGAATTCCTCGGCGGTGCCAGTTTGACTTCCGTAAAATACGACAATATTACGGCCGGACGCTTTCATTTTACTAATAAAGCTATTGTCCGACTGACGATTGGAGGCTGGAGTAGTTCTGAAAATTGGCAGATTAGAAGTTTAGCATTTTTTCATGAGATATTAATTATGATTATGAATGAATTAGCCATGAGATAAATATCTCCCATAATGTCAACATAATTTCCAAAATTCATTTCATCGGGTTGCAAAGTTTGCTTTTGCTTTATCACATTTTCATTTAGGCTACATATACCTAAATGCCCTGCATGAATCAATTGCTGCGTAAATATCTGTAGCAATAACAAAATCAAGTCACAAGACTCACAAGATATAAAAACTCGTTTTTATGAATGACTAATCATAAATGTAAACAACATGAATCGAAAAGCGTCCTCTGAAGTAGATTTGAATTATGAGGTTGTTTCACTTTGAATCACATGCATGATTATTTGATATGATTATGCTTGAGTAGGTGTGAGGTTTAAGAATTTCAATAATAAATATTGACGATCGATATCATATCGCCATTGAATATATGTTAAGTGTAAAAGCATGTAACAAAACTTTGAATATGACACAACTTTTATCTTTTCTTGTCTTGTTATAATCTCCAGTTCAATTTTGTCCTTGTGACATCAATGAATTAAATATGAACTGATATGACCTTTTATTGGAGCATGTTGCATGTGACACAAGAGAGACAATGTTTCTTGTTGAATTTATTTGTCGGGAAGCCCGGTTCATGATCATGCTATGATAACATCGCTCACTTCATCATTTTTAAATTGTCAATGTATTGTAATTGAAATAACAAAAGGTTGATTAAATCTCCAACTTGTTTCTCAATTATGCAACAGCGAAGAGTCGACTGGAGTCTGCTGCCTGAATCGAGATGGGTGGCAGTGGCAGAGTAGAATTATTGTAGATAGATAATCATAATCATACATTTATTTCTCAAATCATCAACTGGAGCATAAAACCTGCTTATGAAAATCACGTAGAGTAACAACATTGAAATCATTGTCACTCCCACTTCACCTCTGACTTTAACCATCGGCATGTGATTTAATGCTTCAAAAATGACTCATCATTCTTGTGCCCAAACCTAAACCTACTACCTACTTTAATGCAAATCTTGTTCTAATTAGCGCATTTAAACATAGATTACAAAATTTTTAAGTCGTGTATGTATATTTATTGTCTGCGTAGTCATAAATGTTTCAGATAATTAATCAGTGGCGATATGCGCTAATTGATGAACAGACTGACCGATGATGAATGAATGAACTGCCAAGTGATTACAAACTTGCAGGTTTTGTGCACTGGTTATCTTCTACAGTTGTACTTAGTTCTTATAAATAAAACTGTGACTTTCCATGCACGAGATTCAATTGTGACCAATTCTGTGATAGTTATTTGCTATATATTTAAATACATACAGCGAAACCTGGTACAGCGACACAAGTAAAAATAGCAACGTTGTATAAGCAGGTAACCTTGAGAAAATAAAGGATGAAAAAAGTGACCAACTGGCCACACAGCAACTTCATGAACATCAAGAGCTATTATTTATAATAATCATCGCTTGCTTTTCCAGTGTTCATTTAATTCACAACACTCCGGCAAAACCCCAATTGTGTACACAATTAAACAACAAAATATTTTATTGGGTATTTAAGTACATAGAAGTAACGCAGTAACTCAGCATGGAATAAATAAAATTCATCTGCAAATGAAAATGAAGTGTGAACACTGTGAACTTCAACTTCAGCATGTCATTTTGTATTGGTTACGTGTGCGCTGCAGAGAAAATTGAGTCTGTCTCGAGAAAAAGAAGACCACACATTGCCACGCTGAAATTCACACCAGCTTAAATTAAACTGAATGATTTGATTTCGTGGAGAGAGTTGGAAAAAACGTTGAATTTTGATTTACGGAAAGCATGAAAACTGAGTAAGGAACATTAATGTGGGTTTAGGATTTTTGTTTTAATATAATTATAAACATCACATCACGGTTGTTGGGGATTTTCATTGCGAGCGGCACCTCGATCTGCTTGCTATCGCTATCATTCATATTTTATTAAGCCTGGGATTATCAAGTTGAATTGCGAACGGTGGTTGTGCTTGTTCTGTGTTCATTGCACTTTCAAAGTGCCACTTTGTTACGAAAGAACAGCACAGGTCGGATTACAATATACAAACAAAGACGTGCGGAGCCCAAAAATACTTTAGAAATGTGAATTCTTTCTCTTTAACGAGCTCAAAGTTTATTACTTTAATTCGTATGGGAAAGGAAATTCCCCGTTCCCCGTTGCTGGCTTCTCCAGATAGTTTATCATTTTGTTAGATAAAGATAAACAATTCTAAACCATTCTCGACGAAATGAAAAACCCACGCTTACGTTAGTCAATCTTTTAAGAAGATAAACATGAGAATGAGAAGGGTTAGGGTTAAAGTTGAACAGTTTCAATAACAAAGCAAAAACTGTAAAATGTCACAGAAGAATTTACCTAGCTGAAACGATTTTATCTTTTAGCCTAGTACAATAAAAACGAAATCTTTTGAAGTTAAAACTAAAAGCGTAAAAACCTTTATATTTTCACTTTGATCTTTGTTTGAACGTGGTAGGTAGTTACGTATGTATTTACTACATAATCTCTTCTGGCTTTTTCAACTTGGAACGTGAAGCTAAGGAAGATTGGAAAATTGAAAGAAAAAGGAAATCCAGAAAAGGCAGCTTTTTTATCATGAGAAAAATATCATGTTACGCAAGCACTACCACCAAAGTAGTAGCAGCTTTGCAGCTTCTTTCATATTTCATATCAAAGCTTTACGTGGCTTTTAGAAATCACTTTTGTTGTTGGCAAAGGACGACGTGTCATAACTCATAACAATCATGTTCTGCTATAGCTGATAGCTGATACTAATGTTGATGGTCATCATGATCATGAACAGGGTTTGTGAACTGCAATAAAACAAAACGCGTATTTGCCTATAACATGCCGTTGTTGCCGACGTGTGTTTTTGCGTGATGGATGTTTACTTTATACTTAGACTAATATTTCTTAGCTCAACTTTATTACTTTTATTTACCCAAAATAATCATGTCACCATCGATCATTATCTATCACGGATAATGAACGCAGTTAGTTTAAATAAGTCAAGGAGGCTCATTGCTATAATGCTGCTAGCTGCTGTTATATTTTATTTCTAGACTTATTTCATGAACTGCGCTTGCTTGAAACCTCTGCCACTAAAGTACAGACTATGACTGTGACATTATTTCAAAGTTCGGCCGTATCGACAGATGACATGCACACGTCATGTCAGCCGACATCCAACGTTAATTTTGTGCTTTTATTGTTTCAATGTGGCTATTTAATTCCAAATTATAATTTTATGAGAGAATTAGTTAGAAATGAATGGGATTTGTTATAAAAGTATGAATGAATTAGTTTTTTGATATTATTACTCTTGCTGATATTCACTCACACTGCACGCTATCAATAAATCACGTTGAATTTTCTTGATGAAAAACGAAAAATCTTATACTACATATGGATATTTAAGGATAGAAAAAAATATTTCACTTACTGAATACTAGAAAATTCGAAATTGGTAGCGGCTTCTTTTCGCGAGTTATCTTGTCGAAGGAAAAAGTACCAAATGGCTCCACCTCCAAGAATTAGCAGCAGGACCACATCACTGAATCCCAAAGCTATTCCGAAAAGCTCCAAAAACGCCTCTACTGGAATCTCCGCTGTCGTTGTTTCGGCCATTTTCGCAAAATATAGGGTAACCAGAATCTAACGCTTACCACGGTTGACACCACTCACACTGAAAATCAGAACAAAATTAGGGGACGTTTAATACAGTTGCAGAATAATGAATGACTATATAATTACTGACTGACGTCGTGACGTCACATTGGCGAAACTCATTAAGTGTGAATGCATGCATCCGCCGGTTACGTTGATTCATAATGAACATGATGTTTATCGAGGATATGACATTTACAACAAAATGAAACTCTATCAATCATTTTATTTTTCAAGTCCTGCTCTCATCAAGTCTAATCCAAACCATTGAACCACAGACCCAATTTTGTCAACAATTTTGGCACGTCATCACGGACACTACTTTAGACGTAAAATGATATTTTTTATAAAAATGCACGTGTATCTAATCTATCGCGTATATGATATTATGCAAATTTGCTATGAATGTTCTATTTCCCCTGAAAATAATTTTTGCATGAATGAATTTAGCATTTCTTTTCCTTTTCGTTACTTCCTTTTAAATGTAACGGTCATTATGATTGAATTTTCCTCAATATAAATGTTCCAAGAAATAATTTTGTTTCCATTTCCTTTCAATTCCAATTTTCTCGAAATGGTCCACAGGCCGTTTATCTTGTACCAACCAACCCCAACTCGATTCGTTTGCAATTGCAATTTAGCTTCACGCTCCTATGCCTGATTTTTTATCTTTGTTTAAAGCGTTTTTTGCGGTATCCAAGTTTGCTTAGAAACATAGTGACTAAACTGAAAAGCGCCTGAGGTCAACATTTGCCAGCTTGAATATGTATATGTATAAAATTTGACAGTGATCAGAACAAAACCTTGAAAATTTGGAACAGGTTCTTTTTTCTAATATTATCGTCGTCCCACAAACAACCTTGAAGGATGAACCTTCAATCAAACAGGTAGGGTAAGATCTGGAATCCAGATTCTGGATAATGCGACATTACAATTCGGTGATGATTCGGTAAAGGTGAATGGGTACATATTTGCAGTAAATTATTTTGCACGTGTGCATCATGCACAATTCAGTTTTTCATCCCGAATATGCCAATAATATGAAGTGCTTGAACTAAAGAACAATTCTGCACACAGCTCATACATTATAAAAATAAATTCAAACGGACACGTGCATACATTGTTTTTATGGCAAAAATTAATTTATGCTTTAATTGGGCTTTACCTGAATTAGTTTTATCCGCTCACGAGCGTTTCTTGTAGATTTTCACATAAATAGCATGGGGCGTGGAAATCACACACTTTTATGAGGAATCGATCAAACGTCGGAAGAAAAATGCATAAGAAATATTTTCTTTACATAGAAAATGTTTCTATGCAGATTTAATACGTATGTACATAAAACTGAAACGCAAACTGTAATAAAAATAAAGTCTCGTGTCTTTTAACAAGATAAAATGTCCATACACTACAAAACTACAAACAAACACGGTCACAAGTAAATGGACAAGAAGAGCAAATTGCTGAGACTACTGCACACAATGAAAACTAAAGATTAACTGGGGATAAAAAATCTCCTGTTGTTTCAAGAGTCGCCACTTCATGAGAGTCACTGCTTCATGTATGTGCGTGTTTTAGAAGAACTCATTCCTGCAGCATTACAGCGGCTGGTTTAGCTTGCTGCTATATACTAACTCCTTGAGTTGAGTTTCTAACTGATATTGCATTGATAATAATGTAACGATGATATAACAAGAACAACGTGGCTGTGGTTATATCTCTCTCCTATGAAAAAAGAGTTCTGCTGGCTCCAACTAAGCAAACGCATAACATAATATATCCACAAGAACGACGAAGCATAAGACTTTTCTACCTACTGGCACAGTGAATGAGTGAAGTTTAACCGCTTGCACCATCAGGAGCCAACATAAAACTTTTTTCCATCGCACCAGGGACCAGTCTCTTTCTCACACACAGCTAAAATGAATTTGCAATATGTACATTTAAAATACGAATATCTGCAACTTTATTCAAGTGATACATCAATCACTTGAAATCTCTCACACCAACCAATCCACCAACTCGATCACTTGATTCAAGTAATAAAGTGGTGAGGTGGAGATGAGCTGAGTTATAATGAATCATAATATCCCATGATGTCCGTTTATAAAAAATATAGTGGCTAGTCGATCACACAATCACTATATTACATTACTCAATTTTTATTATTTGGAAGCACACTTTTATGCTTTATTACCTACATTGTATCATACATCTATCACAAATCACACTACTCCACTTTACTTTCCTATATTATGTAGATTCTTAAAACATTTACTTTATTATGAACTAATGAAGTCCAAATCGATGTCTGTGTAAATTCAAAGTGGTTACAGAACTTGCGCTTGCGGCGAGTCAATTCTTCAGAAATCATTCAACAAAAACCCAATAGATACACGTGATGTGATGAAATGCTCTTCTGGAGAATAATGATATGATGAAATGAATGAGATGAAGCAAGTCCAAGCAGTTGCAAATTATTGAATTGGAGCAAGGATTTTACAACAAATCAAACGAGGTTGTGCGCTTACATAAAAAGTCTGGAATTAATTGTTATCAACATGCAAAGAATGATGAGAAAAAAATTACGGAAGTTACATACGTCAAATGTGAAGTAGTCGTTGGGAAAAAATGCAATGCAAATTGGAAAGACGGGTGACGTTGTAATGAGCAAAATGTAGTAGCCCAACAAGAGAACCAGCAAAATCTCTTTTTGCAATTCTGGACATTGACCTGGTTAAATTGTTTTAACTGAGGTAAAGCCATCACAATCACGATTGAATGAGAACGTAATAATACCTATCATTATGTTATAAATGCAAAGTTAATGGAAAGGTTCGGTGGGGTGAGATTGATTATGATTACGCAATATCATTTCGAGATACCTATACGTACATTTTACTTGTTTTTACATACATGAACGTGAACTGTTCCGTAAAAGTACAAAGTTATGACGCATAGTGATCAATGCTCAGTGCAATGGACAGAGCATAATTATTTTTTAATCACAAATAAGTTGCAAACATCCAGAGTACTGACGCACTGCTTACTAAATCTAAATATCTACGTAAACGTAAAGATAAAACGGGACTTACAAAATAACATCCAGAGGCTAACAATGACAAATGTGTTTGTGTAACGTCGTTAGTTTTACTACTAGTAACCGTAACCGTGTAACATTGGTAAGTTTGAAGTGAGATAAAAATCATGTTATCATTTAATATTTTATTTTATCTTTAAGGAAACCTGCTACAATGCAACAGGCAAGTAGACATAATGATGATGATGATATGATATTTGACTTTTTCCTCACATTGCATTAAAATTTTAGTTTGCGTGCGGCGAGAGGAAACATGCACATATTTAGTAGCTGAAGGCAATCACGGTTCTTTTGCCTTGTATTAAAATCTGGGACCACGAATCAACTTACCGCACTTCAACAAAAACAATCTCCCAAGTCATCATCGTCGTTTATCAATTTCAGCTATGGGTGACTCCACAGTAAAGCAAGTTACATATTGTAAAGAGATAGTCCAAGGTTTTCACTGGTGATTATAAAGGATTCTCATAGTCATG
>VYYJ01003752.1:0-15534 GCA_021029165.1 Cyphoderus albinus
TGAACATACTGTAATGCATATATAGTATGGTCTAGCCATTTATGACCATTATGGCCGGCCATTGCCATTATGACCAATTGCCGGTCACGTGATCTCGTTGCCGGCAATATCGAAACCCTGCTCAGAATAGAATTAAATATTATGGGGTTGGAAAAAAGTAAAGTAAAATTGTTACCACTAGAATCCATGAACATTAATATATTAAATATGTGATAGCTATCATTATAGTAAAGCCTATGTGTCTCAGTTTTACAAAATAAGCAATAATAAACTGTATGTAGCTTTTCATTGAAATCAGCAGAAAATATGCGAAGCCTTAGTTGAAGGACAATTTGTTTATCTCCAACATAGCATTATCAAAAGTATGCGGTAATCAGTTATTTTCTTGATTTGAAATCTACTCCGGCAAAGTACAACATTTTGAATGAAAACGAGAAAAATTGAAAATGGCTAGTTTACGGTAGTTCGTTTAGCAACTAATTTCATAAAATAATTTTTTCTCTATCACATTTAAAATATCACAATCAATATACTAAATCCAAGCACATATCTGGTTATGTTTCCCCAATCCCTTATATTTCTTATTCTTATGCACAGTGCTTCGGGCTTTATTAACCCTGGGTTTGTTTTAACTTTTAACCAGGTAAGCAAACATGTTGGATTCCGCCAATGTGAATATAAATGCTAAGACAATACAATGCTGCAGGCAATATAGTAGAAAGTAGTGAAAGTACTTCGCATTATACAGAAGCAGAGCTACATAAAATAGTTTAAGCAAATCTGTTCCGTCCTAGGGGATTTTATTTTTGAATTTCAAGTAAAAAAAAATAATTCAGTCTGCACCCAACTTGCTGTTATTTAGTTTGTGAATTTGAGACAAATAGGTAGTTTAACTCCTAGCTCTGTCAGTTAATGTTATTCAGTGGGGAGAGGCATTAAAAATTAGGAATTTGTTTATTAAAACAATTAAATATTTTCAAACACAAAAAAACTCCCTACAAGAAACTTAATTTAAAATTTAAACAATAATGTCTCCTAAATGGAAGTGCGTGACGTCGACGTGCAACAACTTTATCCCTAACCAATCAATGCGAAGCCGCCATGCACTGACTCATACGGGAGAGAATCCGTTTATGCAAAACCTGTGGCGTGCGATTTAGCAAAGTCTACCATCTTTGCAAACATTTATATCGAAAACTGAAATGCGAGAAAACAGAACCAAAAATGATCAAAAGTTGTGTATTTTGCGGGAAGAAATTCTCCCATCTAGTAAGCTACAAAACACATAAACTCTCAAACACAAGAGCGACCATATGACTGCAACAGATGCGGACTTTCGTATACGGCACGTTCCAGTTTAACTCGTCACAAATTGAAACTACATTCAATGGTTAGCAATAACAAATGGAATTTTTGGCACTTCAGTGAAACTCACAACCTCATCAGAAAGACATCAAATGTATTTGCAAAAAATCAAAGTGAGTAGTAAAACTGAAGCGGATAAACAAACGAATCTCAAATACCACCTTCACTGAAGATGTCGTGAATGTAGAATCAAATAACGAACCGCTGCCGCCCGACATGATTGCAAACAGTGTGGGCTTTCATTCGCCTGGTTAAATCATTCAAGCAACACGTAGCCTTGGGGTCTGTTTTGTTGTGAAACATTTGATCGGAATAATTTTCTTATTTCGCACTGGACAAAGACTCACAAACCAACGTCTGACAGTGACGGGTTTAATGATTTCGTATCGCCTAGACAAGAATCGGCGGATGCAGAGAAAACACAAAGTAAATCTTTACCACCAGAGCTTCTCAGTGATTGCAGTATTTCTGACACGGACACGGATGACACGGATGAATACGACGGGTACGAGATTTTAACAATTTGGAATTGTTACGTAAATCTGGAGCGGTGCGATCATTTAGTTGGTGACAATTACATCCCACAGGAATCCTGTGACAGGCTCAACAAAAACTGATTCACTAAAGCCTTTGATTGACTGGATTTTGTCTGCTTCAATCAATGAAAATAAAACCCACACCAAAGTAAAACTGTAAACTTTGTCTTACAGTGCATTTAACAATTTTATGTGTTTAAAATTCATAATTTACAATGTTTCATAATTTAAGTATTTATTGTAATCAATGTACTCATTTTTTAATTCATATTAAAGGAAATTCATGTATGAATATTTTACAATTAATCTACAATTCGCTGTCATTTTCAGTTTTCAATATATAACAAAACACTTTTAATTTATAGTATGTAATAAATAAAATTTGTTTATTAAATACATTACTATAAAGTAACTAACGATTATGATGAAAATAACAATGATTATAATACCTTTGTCAGGTATATATTAGTTAATAAAAGAATGTGGAAACTTTGTTCAAAATATACGTATGTATGTATCTTATTTATCTATCATTCTATCTCAAACATAACTTTAAAACTTTTCAAACTCTTCAATAGTGTTTTAGTGTTGTCAAAGATAAATACATATGTATATTCATTCTGTTAATTTTCCAAAAAATATACATAAATTCTTATTTATTTGCTTTATGTAGTTCTACTGCACCTTTAAACCCTTCAATTATTTTCTTTTGCTTTTGTCCTGTGTTCTGGATGCCTTATTCAGTTTACCATTATATATTCTTTATACACGTAGCTTATATTTGCCATTGCATATTACTGTTAATTGAACGATAATACATTTGTATTTCGTGGAAAGCATTGGCGACGACGGCAAAGTAAAGCTGAAAAGCGGATTAAATCTGACAAGCCTAACTCACATTAACAACCTATATAGTATATTATAGTTTTGGTGAACCCTGAACTATTCCGTGTACTATTATTCCCCTGTTTTAAACGTTTCACTTACGCGAGCAAAAGTGACGCCTTCTGCTGCTTTGTATGTGTATCTTGGACCCATACCTATTTATTTTTTAAAAAAATTTCAACAGAGCATCACTGTATTGTTGCATTGTTGGTTGCCGGCCGTGCAGGACATTTTGCGTGCCTAAACAGAAGCATTTCACTATTTGAGAGGTAAACATCTACAGTAGCGTTAGTGGGTCTGTCATCAAAGTTTAGAAATATTTAGTTTTGGAAAAAATAAGTCAGCAAACTGAGCAATAATTTATTCACAATGGTTTTCAAGTGCAACATTTGCAACAAAACGTTTTCCGGAAAGAAAGCATTAAAAAGGCATACTGACAGCATTCACCGTGGAATTACGTACCAGTGTTTGTTTTGCAAAGCAAATCTGAAAGAAAAGTCGTCATTAAGAAAACATATTCACTGGCATACGCAGGAGAAGCCATATCATTGCAAACTGTGCAATCACTCATTTACAGAACGGTCAAGGTTCAAGCAGCACAGGTTGGCTCATACAGGAGAAAAACCGCATAAATGTAGCAGATGTGCCACTTGGTTTACTAGAAGAGACACTCTTCGTCGCCACATACTTTTTGTATGTGGCCAACGCATACAACAACAAAATAAAATAGCCATGGGTAACATAGTTTCATGTGTATTTTGCGAACGGAAATTTAATGACAATATCCATTTAAATCGTCACATTGCAACCCACACCAATGAAAAGCCATACTACTGTAGTGTTTGCGCTGGTTCCTTTACTACTTAAAGCAACCTTTCTCGCCACCAAAACTCACACACTGGATACAAAAATTTCAAATGCAATATCTGCAACAAGCGGTTCACGAGAATGGAAGGCCTTAGGAATCACCAGAAGACACTATTACACCAACTTAATCTAACTGAAGCTGTTAGTCGTTTTGAGTCCAACATAAGAGCAATGCCATCAGATTTGATTGTAATTCCACCCTGTATTGTTAAGCTGGAGCGATGCGATAGACATAAAAATGGGATAGTAAAAAATTAAATTTGTGTCTTATTCTCTTATAAATATGACAGTTATTGACAGATATTAATTTGGATTCCCCGGCGAGGCAAAACAATAAACGGCAGGACAGTCTGTGAATATGGCGACATATTTAACGAAATTCCCAGGCTTAAAACTTTCTATACTTTAGTACATTCATTGTTTAATTTATAGTTATGAACATATTTAACAAATCAGTGCTTATAATGTTGGATAGTTTAATTAAGATTACTTTTGATACAAGCAATTGCAGCTTTGGTACATGAATTTAATATTATTAAATAATTAATTTAAAGACATAATATGAATCTGAAAAAATTGTTAGCTCGTCTTAAAATTTTAGTTAAACCATTTCATTCGGGACGGGAGGCGGACTTTATTTCATTTTACCCCTGGATCGGAGCCGTCCCTTTCTAGCCATAGACCTTTGCCCTCCCATACTTTAACGAATGAATCAATTATGTTTATTGAATTACGCTACGTATATAAATGTATAATGTAACCATCAGTTCACTTAGAAACTTTACATTTGCAGAAAGCTAAATGTTCTTTATTTGCATAAATATTTCTGTAATATGAATTGTTGCAATTCACTGTCATTTCCACTTTTGCATGGCCAAACATTTGTATTTTTTGCCAACTAGTGTTTTTGCTATTGGAACGGATTATGTAGGTGGTTGGTGTTATTAATACATTTTCAAAATAAATAAACAACAAAATTATCTAGTAATGAATATAAGAAGTTCAATTTTTATTAATGCTTTTGTAAAATATGTACTTTACTATTTATTAAAAATGTTTCAAGCAAAACCCGTTCAAAATATTATTCGTAATTCACACATATTATTACAACTCTGAAACAATTTTCAAAATATTTTCGAGAAACTCAATAGTGGTCCATTAAAGTACATTATACAGGATTTTGGACACTGCCTGCTTGTGTCCGAGCTAGGTATATTGTGGTTGTTTTATTCAATATGCTCAAAGTTTATGGAGATGGTATCTGTATCTATGAAAGTGAACATTTGGATCGTCATAACTTTACAATAAAAATGTACATAAACTAATATTTGCTTTACTCAATTTAAATTTTAGACAATTCGTTGGCGATGATGCCGGAGTAAAGCTGAAAAGCGGCTTAACCCTGGTGTCAGGTAAAGCCGGCATGTTATAGTTTCGTGATCCCTGCGCTAAACATATTGATATTCCAATTATTAACAATTCAATTACATGAACAAAAAAAAATACTGAAGGCTTCAGGTCTTAGTATAGCTGATTTGCTTATCCTTGAGCGATGCATAAGCTCATTATTGTTGCAGGGTATGAGTATATACAATTACTGGCTTTCTCCTGCTTTACATACATGTGTATAATTGGCCCATGTCTATTTTTTAAACCTGCTTGTAGGGCGTTACTTTACTTTATTGTTGCATTGTTCGATACGGGTGAGAGATTTATTATTTATTTGCTGTGCGTTATTTTGCTTTATTAAAAAAGCATTTCGCCCCTGGACACCTAACCTTCTACAGCTGAGTTAGTGAGTCTGTCAAAACTTGGGAAATATTTTTTGTATTGCACAACATATCAGCAAAAGCGTGGACTAATTTATTCACAATGGTTTTCAAGTGCAACATTTGCAACAAACATTTTTCCAGAAGGCATTCATTAAAGACCCATACTGAAAACCTTCACCATGGAATTACATATCAGTGTTTGTTTTGCAAAGCCAAACTGAAATCAAAGTGGTCGTTGAGAACACATATTCTGCGGCATACGCGGGAGAAGCCATATGATTGTAAACTATGCAATCACTCATTTGTACAACGGTCAAATTTGAGGGGGCACAGGTTCACTCATACAAGAGAAAAGCCACATAAATGTAGTGGATGTGCCAAGGGGTTTATAAGAAAAGATCATCTTCGTTACCACATGATTTTTGAATGTGACCAACACACACAACTAACCAAGAATATAGACACATATAAAATATTTTCATGTCTATTCTGCAAACAAAAATTTAGAAAGAATTACGAATTAAATTTTCACATTGGAACCCACACTAACGAGAAGCCGTACAACTGCAGAGTTTGTGATAGTTCTTTTACTACTCCACGCACTCTTTCTCGCCACCAAAACTCACACACTGGATACAAGAGGTTTGAATGCAATATCTGCAACCTGGCGTTCACTAGAACAGACCACCTAAGAAATCACCAGAAAACACGATTACACCAAGTTAATCAAACTAAAGCTGTTTCTCATGTTGAGTCCAACACCGAAGCATTACCACCAGATTTGATTGTTATTCCACCCTGTGTTGTTAAACTGGAGCGATGCGATGGAGTTTTGAAAAAGAAGTTGGTAACAATGGAAATGTTACCCCATCCTCTGATGTGACAGATATTAATTCAGATTCGTCCGAAAAAATAGAACATAAACTGGCAGAAAAAGCTGTAGTTGCTCCGAGGGGTCTGGGAGGAAGTCAAAATGGATTTCACAAGGATACTTGCTGTGTCAAATGGGAAATTTCAAAGACCACTATAATATAGTACGTAAATTGAATCAACATTGTATTTAACTAGTTAATTAGGTTTTATTTCAAAATTTCCATTTGTTAAATTTAATTGTCTACAATTTTGAAATTATTAGAAATTACTTTAGATTTTCTGTAATTTGATTTGTTTTGTTAAATAAACATTATTCAGCCCACAAAATTTATGCCCAACTCTAGTTAATTTTTTATTCACGCTTCGATTGGAAAAACGTTGGTATAAAACTTGCCTTGATTATTGCCTGGAGGATAGTATCTGGCAACAAGGTAACCAGTTGGCGCTCCTTTCTCTGCACAATGCAGGTTTCTTGCAAATCCGTACCCAACAAACTTAGTGCGTCTCCAAACACTTTGAGTGAAATGCCTAACTTTCTCCACTACATCCTTATTACTACCGTCGAAAGCCTGTCCCATGTCGAAGGGATAATCCTGTTTCTCCGCGTACCAGTTATTCGCTGCGCGGTAAGCGGCAAAAGCTTTTTCTCCGTAGTCGCCGTTGTAGTCACCGGCGTGGAGGTTTTCGCCCGCCACAAGGCCACCTGTTGGATGAATTCGGTCGCTGCTGTTTGATGGATGAACGCGGCATTCTATGGAGAGAGTCTCGGCGAACTCCTGAGCATCAGAGATTAGCTAAATAAATAATCCAAATCAATTTTTATGACTCATCAAAATGTTAATTGCATTTTTAGTATTTAATATATTTTCATCTGCCTACCCGAGGCGCCAGTCTTAGAGGATTGACACCATGTAATTCCCTATGCTCATTCTGCCTGTCCAGGATTATATTCATCCAGTGTTTGTGTCCATCAAGGAGCTCCAGTTCCTTATAAAAAATAATTTTGGAATATCGCAACTTTGGCAATTTTATACTCCGTTTTATAATCCGTTAGGCACATACCAAGTCGCCCATGATATATGATCCTCGTTTTTCCCTCAAATTGGCCAAAAGGCAGTGAGCAAATGCTTTGAATGGATAGTTCTCGTTGTTGTCCGCAATCAGGTCGGTTTCGTCATGCGTGGGTTGTGCGTTGTAGTCGTCAATCAGCGGTTTACATTTGACGATGTAATCATCGGGCAGGTTCATTTTCACAATTGATTCGGATGTCAGCTTGGAAAATTCTCTCTAGGTTTATGAGATTTTGGGAAAATATTAAGAAATAATTATTGAATCAAAAAATTGATTTCAGGTTTTAAATTTTACCACAAATATTTGGGGATCAACATGAGGTTCAGAACTGTCTCGCTGGTAGCTCTTGTAAAAGTTGCAGTCATTTTTGGGCGGAATCTTTGGAAGATTGAGCATCTTGTAACGCTCATACCAGCAAACGCTTCCAAGCGCCTTACTCGCCATTTTCCTGGAAATCAAAGAACAAATCGATTTAATATTTTATAGCTTCAAAGTTTCAATTCTTAAAATGAACTTCCGCTCACATCCCAAATATTTGCTGATTCACACTCCAATCCCTGTCTGCTGCACTGGATGTTGTGATACACCAGATGCACTCAAGTGCAACGACTAAATAACATAATGAGAATTTGTGCATTTTGAAATCCAATTGAAATTTGGCTAGCCCTATCAGAAATTCTACCGAGAGAGAACCACAAATCTATGGGTTTAATAACATTTTGCTATGATTTCCGCTCAAAGCTTAGCCAAGTGGAAAATTTTACATTGTTATTAGAAGTCATGATTAAACACCACTAAAATACTTCCTGTATATAATTGGCTAATAAATTCGATCCATCGGCTTTTAACATGAACAAATTCTTTATATTGTGTAACAATTGCCATTATTGACATAAAATAATTTTACGAGGGAAATGAAGATAGTAGTTTGTATGATATGATATGATAGTAAAGTTCATTTTGTTTTTATAATTTATACGTGTTTTAATGTTTGTAAATGATTTAAAAATTTACCCAACAAAGAGAAACATTCAGCCAATGCAAGCATTTGTATCAATCGCACGCATAAAATAAAACAAATTTGTAGATATAATTTATGAATAAAAAGCTGCATCGCTGATAACATATTTAATCAATCTATTTACATTACAAAGAATTGGCCTTGTTTATCACAGCGTTCATTTGATAAAGCCTTCAAAAATATGTGAAATGATACACCTACCTGGAAGCAAAAAAATTAATTCTTTTGTTTGATATTGCTTGAATGATGAATAACATGCAACTTGAAAATATTTACAGTACAAATTTATGTCTACAATAAATTTTCAATTGTATTGGGCAGACTTGAATTATAATTATAATGAAATTTAAATACACCTAACGGTTTTGTTCATATATGGGTCAACTGAAAACAGATTAGTCAACTTTAAAATTTAAAATCACCAGACTATTTTAACCAATTTTTAAAATGTGTTTGAATAATAAATATTAATGTGTCATTGAGATTTGCCTACTCTCAAAGTATAAAACCATCTAAAAAATTCTTATTATTAAAACTAAATAGTTATCAATTTGTTGCTGAGAATTTGCTGAAATAACAAAAATTTTACACTATTTTTTTAAAGCAGCCAAAAATGAAGTCCATAGTTTTCACTTCCATTTTTGTTGCAATAATATTTTCAGTTTTCATCGTGCCTGAGACAATTTCCCAGGAACATGAGTTAACCACTAGTACCACGGAAGGTATCGGCCCGGGCTGCGTTTGTGCCGACCTGTACGATCCAGTTTGCGGTGTGGATGGAAAAACTTATTCCAATAGTTGCTATCTGGAATGCGAAGGTAGAATAATTTTGAAAATAATTTTTTTTTATTAAACAAAACCCTATTGTGAGCAAGGTCTTTTATTGCAATTAATTTTTATTTTGTTCCAGGTATTGCGCTTGCTTCGGAAGGAAAGTGTACCTGAAATTCAGAGAACCGTTTTAACATTACATATATAATTAGTATGCAAACAGTTTTTTTGAATGCATGACCGTTAAATTTAAACAATAATAAATTTGGTGTCCGCCTCTTAAGACAAATAAAATGTAATTGCTGTTAGTATTCAGATGACCATGATCGTGTTTGACGTTTGTTTTTACGGGAGATAAGTTTGCTCAAGCTTTGTTTATTTGCATCATATTATTTGATGGCAAACGCAACATTTACATTAATAAAAGTGAAATGAGTATCCGCCACTGCAAATAAATCGAATGGCTTGGTTGCTCGCGCATCTGATATGGAGAATTTAATTCAGTTGTTAATTTAAAGAGACAGAGGCTAGATTGCAACCTGACAAAATTTAATTTGTGCTTGGATTCAACTTTTTATCAGAATTCTTTGACAGTTCGACTGTTTCAGTGAGTTATTTGAGCTTTATATCAAACTTTTTACTTTTTATACAAAGGTGTTAAATTGAAAAATGGAGTTAATGGAAATGGAAGATTCAGAGACATTTCCCTTAACAAGGATATGGAAACGACGAAGACGTCTCAATTGCTGTGCAATGTTTAGCAAGTCAATGACAATTGTGAGTTTATAACAAGCGAAGGCTTAGTTAAATAATATTTAAGAAAATTTATTAAAGTCGCATTACATTATCTTATCTTGTCCAGGTTTTTGCAGTGTTCGTGATAACTTTGTATGTCAGCCACAAACTCAATAATTTAATGCTCATTATTACAGTAGGATCTTCATTAGCCTATGCAGTTTTAAGCTGCTGCTGCCCAAACCAAAAATTGGTGATTAAAAAGATCATGATTGTCTCTATCTCTAATGCTGTACGGATTCGAGTTAATATTTAAAATACTAAGTATAAAACTGAATTTTTAAACTAAATTAGGAAGCCGTTACACACGCTCTAGCCGCTTTTGTTGTTCTGGGAGTTGCCATTTATTATATAATTGGATTACAAGGGAGGCACGAAGAAATTAGAAAATATCTATTGGACATTGGTTATGGAGGTACTGTCGACGTTGGACATAGAACAGGCATTTTAGTCGGGGTAAAACCTTCTGAGTCTAATTATTTCTTGAATTATTGAGAAAACATGTTAATGGTAAGATTTTTATCTTTTTCTGCAATTTTTATACAGGTACTGACAATACTAGAGTCAATGTTCTTTGCCATTACTTCAATTCTGCTTTGGAATGCAGCAGAAACTCGAACAGAATGAATATTATATAAAATTATGCATTTAAATTTGCTATAAATTTGTACAAAATCTTTGCAATAAAATATTGCTGATCCGAAGGCGCTACAAGTTTTAAAACAAGGATTGTTTTTTTACTCGATTACGAGCTTTTATTACAAAATTATGGTCTACAGAGAATTAGTTCATTTGCAATATAAAAACAACAACAAATTGATTTTATTGGAATTGACGTTCCCATGATCATTATCGAACTAAAGCTTTCATGTTTGATTATACAAGCGGAAATGGTGCGGCCACGCTTTCCTCATACTTTTCAACTCGGATGGTTTCTCGGCCACCAAAACTCCTGGTGTATTTTTCGACCATGTTGGATTTGATTCTATTGGCAAGCAACAATTTTCCGGTAATCACGCTGACGACATTGAGCTTCGGAACCTGTGCCCAGATATTGGATTCAGTTAAAGATTGCTCATCACTGATCCGTTGATAAATGTCGAAGTCCTCCAAAACGTCATCATCATTGACATTGTTTTCTTGGTTTTCATCCCATTCCACCACCCGCTTCATCAAGACAACAAACGCATCTCTTCGATATCTAGATTTGATGATGAAACAACGGAGTGATGGGAATACTGAGAAAAGGTCTCGCAAACGAGGAAAATTTGCTTCGCCATCCAAAACGTAGGTCAAGCTTCGCACAGTGGAAATCTTAATGTTTCTTGGTACGATTAAATTTTCTCGATTCATTGTGTAGGTACCAGGTTCTACCTCAATCGAGATTTCCGATAACGCCTTAAAATTTTCAGCAAATTGTAGGTTGTGGCCTAAGGAGAAATAAGCGTTCACAGATAGTTTTTTGGTTTGTAATAATCCATTCTTTAGAGTGGCAATCACCTTTTTACGTCGCTTCTCAAAAAACTGAAGATGGAAGTGATGGTAGTTCAAAGATTTCAACTTTTTAAAGGAAATGGCGTACAGCGTTTTATCACTGTGCCAAGCCTCTGCAGTTAATGCGGGCAGCTTAAAAACCAATTTGTAATTTTGCAGAGTATAACTGTAACCGGATGTCCAGAGACAGGTAAAATTCTGCAGTGATCTCTGCTCTATTTCTTGACGCAATCCATAAATTGTACCTTCCGCACGCACATGGAGGAACTGGAGGTTTGGAAGCTTCCCATCCAGCAACATGTTGTGTATGTAATCAGTCTTTTCTCCAGTTTCCAAATCTTCCTTATTCAAACAGAGCTCTATGTTCACAAAATATTGCCCATAATCTTGCAAGATATCCTGGGATTTATTCCAATCTTGGATTAGTCGACCCCGCAAATTTAGCAAGACGATTTTTCCCGCAAAAAATTTCCAGATTTTTTGTTCGGCGTCTGCCTTTTTAGATTCTATCTCTGCTCGAATGTTGGCATCCACCAATTGGTAATTTGGGGTTTCGAGAAAATGCCAGGTGCTGCTCGCAACCTTTCCCAACTCTGCCGAAGTTGTTTCAACACAGTTCAAAAGATCGTCGCGGTCCAGATAAAAATTGGAGACCAAAACCGAAAATGCTTTCTCCATTTTGATCAATCCTGAACTTTCTTCGAATTCAACAATTTTTTCAGTTTTTGCCGAAGACAAAGAGAGTGCATGTATTTCATTCTGTGGTTGTATCAGGTTTTTTGCAATTTTCCGCCAAGCCTAGAAAAATATGTTAAAAGAATTTCTAATTAGTAAGACAACCATAATCACAATACTGAGAATTCTAAAACAAAATATTTATTACTTACAACAGACGGAATGTCAAAAACAGTCTTTTCTTCATTAGTTGACTTCAGATAATTAATTTGACAATCAATATCAACTTTCTCCCTCAACAACAATTCTATTTTTGCCTGGAGTTGCTGCACTGTTTGCGGAATATCAATATCTCGTTTCTCCTCCAGTATCCTGATAAATTCTTGTTTGTTTTTGATCATGTTGCTATTGATATTGTACCGCTAAAGTTTCAATTATTTATATTGATTTTAATGATTTTTAATTTAAACTTTCGATGTAATTATGGTTGTCAAGAAATACGAAAGCAAACAAAAGTTAAACCAAACTCACTCAGGTTCACGTTCAAACTGTGACTGAAACAAATAAAGATACTACCTATGCTGTAGTGCATTCACAAACAAGGCATTTCTCTTTCACTTGACAATAAGAAAAGGTTATGTTATGTAGGCAGATATCGCTTTTTTTCTATTACCAAGGGATTGCCTTCACATTACACTTCGTATGTAATATCCCATCCCACTCTGATTTTTCAGAAGGGTACTAGAAAGATTCTGGAGTGATCTAGTTCTAGTTATTGCCGGCGGCTGGGAAAGTACCAACTTTTGAACTTTTTCTAAGGTGTTTGATAGCAACAACACCAAAAGGAAGCAAAAGAGACTGGGCTGTACCGTACAGACTGTACGTTTACACATTCATCTCTCATCTGCGACTATGTTTGTCTTTTATAACTATGTTTATGTAGGTATGTTTACACGCTACACACAAGCAACAGTAACACAAAAGATCAACTCTTTCACAAACAACTTTTCATCATTTCATCCTTTGTTCGTCAATGAACATAAACAAGATTGTTTGTGTAATGTTGTGTTGTAAAGGGACGCTCTCATAAACATTTTTGTTGTTTTGTGGCATTACTGTGTTTAGGTTTTTTACTCTACCAAATAATTTAGTATGAAACACCAGCAGATATGGAAGATATCTATCTCGATAGCAAAAGAAAATATCTTTGTCTTGTCTATACTTAAATAGGAGGGCAATTTGTGTTTTATCTTAGTCATTTTCTTGTCATATGCATTCTTGCTAACGAAGATAAAAAACAAAAACTATAACTGCTGTAGTAGTTAAAAACACAGCGGACAAAAAATGTTGCCTGGGATAAGGAGGTTATTTTGTTCAAAATACCGGAACCAATTGAAAGAATTCAATTGTAGGTAAATAAAATTTAAATAAAAGTTTTATTTTGAACTGGTTCATTTAACCACTCACAATTATCCTCCGATATTTAAGTGTGGCAACATATTATGTAATTGAGAAAGAGACAGCCTTAATTGTTTACACAGCACTTATTGTGTCCACTCCTGGCTCTTTATTTTGTCATATTGAGTGACTTTGAGTAAACTTTGGAATCTTTTATTGTCACAGATAAACATGTTTTCTTATAAATGTTTTAGAAAATAGCTCAGATAGCTGAAATTGTAACTATTAAACGTCGTTTACATAGAAATACCAACTGAATACAGACAAGAGGTTTTTCATGTTAAATATGTACTGTTTGGTTACAAAACTTTTGTACAATTGAGAAACAATGAACATATTTAGAGAGGATAGCTTTAAATAGTAAAATAAAATAGATATTTATTGTTTAATTCATGTCAAAAACAAACATATGATTTCCATTGAGAAAAAGAGTTAGTTGAAGTACATTTCGCGTTGAATTGTAATGTGTCATTTAGATTGTTCCGCCATTTAGATTTCATCTTCATTTTATTTCTTTGGACAAAGTGAAAAATGGTGCGATCGTTTTGCATATTGTTGGCGTCTATATATCTGAGAGCGTGTTTAATTGTTGCAGAAGAACCAAATTTTAACAATCTATTTCACACCTTTCGGGAAATATTCAAGTATCCGACAAATGACTCTCGAAGTTCTGTCATTAGGGAAAGGCTTTCGCAGGACTGCTTTGTAAACCATTTTAAATTGACAAACTTTGAGACACTGCATCTTGACGGATTTGGACAAATGCATAGTTTCCTTGCGATAACGAACTATCTTAACATAGACATTCCGGAAGTTAAATATCCAATTATAATTAGATGGCCACAGCAGGGTGTTTTCTACAAGACACAATGGTACCAAATTTATATCTGGTCAACCTCTGAAGTCAATGAAACGCTTATTGTTGGAAAGAACAGTTCGATCCAATGCAAGTTATCGAAATACATGGCAACCGCAACCTACTTGTTAGAAAGTTGGAAATCGCCCGATATTTGCTTGCGTATTATATTGCATCAATATGTTGTCAAAAGCAAATTGTGGCAGTATCAGGTTAGATTTCATTTGCTAACTCTCAAAAGCGATTGCTATGTACCAACAAATCTGCCTTATCAACAATTTGAAATTGAAGATGCGGAGGGGCACCACTACACGAGCGAGTTGATGCCATCTCTGCTATCATCATTTATTCAGGTTCTAGTGTGTCCCAGCGCAGACTTCGATCGCAATGTGGATGGATATCTTAGACACCTTAGATACTCGGATTCTCCAAGTTTTAGCATGGGTGACTTAATCTTCGTTGATTATGATATCCAGAGAAGCGTCATGTTGGGGCCAAGCCTTTTGCAATTTGAAACTGTAGCATATGGTGCTGGATGGACTTTTTGGGGAATAACTGCTAAGAAAGAATTCAAACAAATAGAAATCAAGGAGAAACTACGCACAACGTTTCGAGTTTCTCGAAAATCGGAACAATCAATTGCACTGGAGCACTGGGAATTGGACCGGAATTATCATTTCGATTCCGATGTTAGCGTGACACTATCCCTGAAGAAAGAAATCAAAGCCTGTTTTAAAACAAACCTGCTTCAAAGTCTGCGCTTGTCGACTACGTTGGAAGATAGAGCAAATGTTTTGTTATCAGATATATTGAACTCAGCAATGAAAAATCATACGTTTCGAACTGCTAAAGATGTTCAGTTGTGCGGCCAGCGGAAACAGGTAATGTACGCCTTTGGGGATTTGTTTATGTCACTCCAATCTTATTTGGTCATCGCGCCGGTCTATAGAAAAGAAAACTTAATTAACTTGGCCCTGCTACGATTACCGAGGGTTCTAGGCCCCTTGCGACCGCGGCCACTTGCGACCAAGGGTAAATTTTCGACCACGGCCACCTGCGACCACGTATACTTGCGACCACGGCCACCTTCGACCT
>VYYJ01003753.1:0-15526 GCA_021029165.1 Cyphoderus albinus
ATGCAAAGAAATATTATGATCTTCCAGGTTGCTTTGAGCATTCTTGATTATTGTATTAAAATGTTTTGCTCGGTATTGATGAGTCAATGAAGTCATTATGCATCTGGGTAATAATGAACTACATAATTGTGGGAACCTCTACTTTTGTATTGAATACTTTATTTATTCTTAAAATATTAGCTATTATTAACCAATTAGTTTTTAATTTTATTACAAGACCAAACGATGTGAACTATGAACAACAAAACTACTTGTGGGATCGTATTTATTTAAAGTTTTTATTTAAGGTTTTATTTATTTATGTGTATTTAATTAAAGACAATTTAAGGGATAGTAATTACGAAACCCAAAAAGTGAAGCACTACCATTATATTTAATCTTTAAAAACCCATATTAGATAAATATTGTATAATTCTGCATTGTATAATCCCATTCGTTTGTCTCGCTAGGAATCAATAATGTTAACTGAAGGTTTGATTGTTTAATAATTATATTTATGAGCAAGCGAAATCGGGCCCCGGTTATTGTTACAATTTTTATTACCACTCATACGTATGTATGTATGTAACAAGTATGCAGCAAATTATAATTACTGCCAGTTATCACTTGCGAAGGCAACTCACTCGGAGTCGGAGTATGGAGAACTGAATGAATGGAGTTTTTTGGAATCCTAAGCTGGCTAACCGAACTAATAGAGTACATCAAAAGAGTCTTCAACGTTGAGTTGAGTCATCGATGTGAATGAAGCTCCAAAAAACTTGTTTAGTTGACTCGGCACAGAAAGAAAAGGAGTTTGTTAGTATATAATATATAGTCATCACTGATGACTCATCAGCATTATACAACAAAAGTGCGTAGGAGGAAATCTACCCATTTTTATATTAAGGTCTTACATTTTTGTAAAACTACAAGACAGGCGACGAGAAGTCATTGAGTTTCGCATGAGTTGAATTGTATATAAATTGCAATAAACTAAAAACTTATTTTTATGCAAATTTTGATGCAAAAACTGACCGGCGAAGAGTGTGCATTATTAAATACGCAGAACATTCATAGTTTAAATTAAAACAAAGGATTAGTCATTCCTCTATAGTTTAGTTTACAATCAAGACTCGAGTTCGTTCCCCTTAGGTTTCAAATAAACAACTGAAGCTGTACAACTTTATACATTACAATTACAGGCTTAGATTTATATGTCCAATTCTTTAAAATTGAAAATTACGCTCCGCAATATTGTACCAACAAGGGAAAATGCTAAATAAAAATGAAGGTCCGTCCGAAAACATTTTTTACAATTTGTTAAAAATGAATGAAATGAATGAAAAAATTTCCAATTTTTCATTAATTTAATACAACAATAATACATATGTACGTAATAGGATTTAGCTCTATAATTTGCTTAATGCTTATAATAAGAATTGTTTTATTGTTTTAAAATTAGCTACACTAGTTAGCAAATACGCACTTCCTTCACTGAATTGTTTTAATTACTTTTAAACAGACATTGGACTCAAACTACAAAAACTGAAAAGGCAAGAAACTACAAAACGAATGCATTGCTATTTACTGTATTTGACAGATTAAACCTATTGTTTGCTTTTATAGTATGGCCATTGTTGTTTTTTTGTGGAATGCTGTATGCCAATTTTTATTGCAACCGTATCAGATTTATTCAGAATTTTAACATTCATTCAAACGATTTGATAAAATTTGTTGCATTTCACAACTCGTGTATTTACTACATACAAAAACCCGCAACATTTTCACTTCAGTTGACCCATAATACAATCCGTGCATCTTTTAACTAAAATATAATGTATCAAATAATGAAGGTAGAAAACTTTGTGTGTAAGCAAATCGGAAGTGAGAAGAAACATAATACTCATTTATTTGTGAAAGTTTTCATTTAAATGAGTGTTTCAAGTAAAATGGATAGATGTTACGAATTACGTTTATTACTATATATATATATATATGTATATGTATTATCTTCTCGTTTCTTGTCACCAACATTTTGTTAAATTATTGTTGTGTAAAGTACGGTATAATTTTAAGTATTTAAAGTGGTGCATCTTTTAATTTTCACTCCAGTCATTAAAGTCGAATCGAAGAGGCAAGTACTAACTTACTATCAACGAACTAATAATATAACGAGAAGTGTTAAATAGTAAAGATGAACAAAATAGTAAGTAGTGCGAGAAGTGCAAATATTTTTCAATCATATACATAAATTATATGCAAATATTAAACAAATCTAATTACTGAAATATTGTTCGTGCAGCTCATTTACCTCATCATTGGGCTTATTGTAGCAGCAACGTTCACATCTGCACAAGCGCCAAAAGGAAGTGTCCGGGAGAAGCGTGGTTACGGGCATGGTCACGGTCACGGTAAGCTAATACATAAACGGTCCAATAAACATTTTTACATTTACTAATTCTCTTTTAAGGACACGGTCCAGGAGCTGGCGGTGGCGCCAGAGGTCCCATCTACTTTTGTGGTTGGGTGGGATCCAAGATGGGCAGTGGTGGTTATGGCCATCATGGATGATGAAAAAATAATGTTGAAGAAGACGTTTTAGCTTTCACTGGTGCTACACTTTGTTTAATCTAGTAACTTCTATTATGTCATGATACGAAAAGTCGATTCCAGTCCTAAAGAAATAAAAATGTAAAGAGATTAGATAAATATTACTGAAATGTCTATAGTATGCAACATTTATAAATCATGCTTTAACAGCATGTAAATTGTAAATAATGTCTAGGAGGAAAGTAAAAGTATAAAATTGCAAACTGATCACAAAAATGTCCCAGTTGCATAGTTCATTCTCAAATTACTGAAACCATTCGTATGTAATTGAAGCTTTTGCATCACTCAAATTCATGCTCACATTTTAAAATTGTTAATCTATTTCAAGGAATACAATGAAATATGCGACTTGTGAATATCAGGCTTTTGGATAATTGACCTCTGACGTGTACTAGACTACGACAGTTATATTAATTGCATCTGTTACTTAATGCTAATTACTTATGATCTACATAAAAGCAGCAATAAACTGGTATTCTTTATATGAGATTATTTCATTTATGTTATATTTGCATGTTATATTATAAAGACGGCGAGAAAGCAAGCGAGCATTTCTCCACGGTGAAAGCCGGAACGCTACCCAAACGGGGCAAACTTGCTTGCAAGTAGGCATCACGGGAAGCGTATAATAAATAATATTTGGTTTCAAGTCGGAAGGAATCGTGTAGCGTCGATTGCCAATCCTGGAGAACCTCAGAACCAAGTCCATTTCATTTGTTTGCTCCAAGTAGCGGAGCAACGAGGATCATTTAGAGAAGGAAAAGCTTGTGGTGAAATCGGATAAAGTAGGTTCTACGAGCACATTTTGGTAAATGTGATCAGGCCACTAAAATAATTGAAGAGGAGAATAAACAAGCCTGAATACTTTTCTTGAAATGACGCTAATTTGATTGATAAAGTTAAAGGTTAATAAATCCAGTTTGACTGTTCGCCACTGCTGCGACCATATTTCATATTTATTTTCTATTACGTTTAGTTTTACGGTAGTGATCAAAAGCTCTTGTTTATACAGTTTGTAGTAATTTCCAATTATATGGATCATTCTATGTTTATTTAGCCGTTTTCAAGTATTTAAATCAATTACTAGTTGCTAGTTAAACTTAAGGTTGGGTGAAATGGCTTGTTTATGCATTGGTCCTATATCAAGCGGTAAAACATTACTTTTGAAACGTTTGCAAGGAGCAGAAGTAAGGTTAACATTAACATAAAATTATACTATTTTGATTTATTCCCACATAGCTATTTTTAATTAGAACAATTTTTGTTAAAGGTAGATGACTCAACTTCAACAGTGGAGACAGTTGGCTCAAACATTGTCCAAGTAAGAAAAACTCTTTCACTGGATACCGCAAATGAGAAGCCAACTGTATCAGGGTCCAATAAAGAGGAGAAAGATTTTATTGGTGTACGAGAGATCGGAGGTTCCATGTCTCCTTTGTGGCCGTCGTACTATAATCCTTACAAACCAGTAAGTAATTACTTTAATGTGCGCTTTTAATGAGAAAATGTCAAGCGGTAAAGTAACTATGAGTGAATTCAAGTGCATTCATTAGGCGACGCAATAAGCCTACGTTGAGCACGGTTAAGCTTTCCGGAGCCAACAAGCTATGTCTTGACTTTATAAGTGGCCGAATTTTTCGAAAATATTTTCATAACATCTCGAAACCTCAGTTCACCCTGTCTTTGTTACTAAAAATCTTTGGAAAATGTATGTACATAATTCATCAACGGATTTAACTTTTTTTTTGAAATTGTAGATAATTTACGTTATCGATTCCAGCAATCTCTTCCAAGTGTCTATTTCAACAGTGCATTTGATGGAAATTCTCTCGCATGAAAAACTGATCCGATGTCGAATTCTTATATTACTTGCCAAGAAGGAACTTACAGATGAAAAGAAAATGAATCTTCTCAAGTTTATGATGCGATTGGATAATATCGTAATTCAAGCTGGAAAACGAGTAACGCTTCACCAAGTAAGTTCTATAACAGGGGAGGGAATTGAAGAAGTCCGTAAATGGATAGTAGAAAATGTAGCATTTTCTAACAGATTAAGTCTAATTGAAAAGGGGACAACCGCAGTTGTTTAATTAAACAGAATACATAGAAATATTCTTCTTGTGTCATTTTATTTTAACATGTAATAGTATTAGTCTCAACTTCAAATGTTAAAAACAATAATATTCCTTATTGTAATACGTACGAATGATTTACAATGTCTGTGTGCATAAAATAGCTTTCAATAAATTTTATTTTTATCTCAAAATATACTTAATCTGAATGAAAGGTACAATATAGGTACTCATATTTTCAGTTCGTTTAATTTGTAATTTTGCTTTGTGCTTAAATATCACGCGATACAAAAAACTCCTTTTATAATGTCGTAACATATAGTACTTTATATTTGTTTGCATAATTTTAACAAGAATCACAGATAGAGGCAGTCGAACATGTCATCACATTCGAAATACCTTATTTTCAATTTTTGTTTTAAAATGTCTCCAGTTAAATTGTGCTCGGAAAAAATTGAGCAAGAAGGCAATAAGATTTGTGGGATTATTTATTTGTTTGTTGTGCATACTCAATACACGTATTTTAGTTAATTACTATAACTGATATTGTATTTGGAAGGTGGAGAATCTCATACAAAAAGACGACATTCAGACGGATTTGTTTGTATTGTAGCCATTAAAATAAAATAAAGTTAGACTAGGTTTCAGAAACAATATGGCTCTAGTGAACTAATAAACAATTTCACTACATAAAAGCGTGGAATGTAAAGAAAATAGAAACAAAGAATAGAAAAATAGTATACGCGTGTTGGAAATGTAAAGATGCGTAGATGCAGAATTTAAATTCCCTGTCATATTTCATTTTTCTTACTATAGTTTGAGGGTTTGAGGAACTTTGAAATCTATTCAATTCAATACAAAAATGTAAAAACAATGTTCATTTTATGTTTATGCGTAAAATACTTCCTGGAATCGCATTCTAACTAGAATTTCTGACTTCCCAGAGGATGTGAATCCACCGAAATCCTGGATGCGAAGCCTATGGATATTGAGGTAGTCTAATAGTTCAATGCAGGCTTTTTCGGAGATCTATGATAGTAAAATGAAAAACAATACAATTTGTGAATAGTTGAAGCAGTGACGAAAGATTTCATCGTTTAGTTCGGCAACGTAAACATATTACATACACCATTTCGGTATGCATCGATCAATTCGATCATCATTACCTTGGGGGATGAAATATCCAGGTAACCGAGTCGTTGACAATTGATTACTCCACACAATAAGGCAACGTCAGTAATGTTGGAAGCTCTAAGAGTCAACTTCTGTAGTTCTGCAAAGATCATAAAAGTTATTGTGTGGTTACGTTAAAGTAATAGATACATTTTGAAATACAACTTTCAAATATTGAGAAAACATATTTTGACAAACAAACCTCCAAGACTCCCGATAAAATGACTAAAACGCATGAGATTCCTGTTGAGGACTCTGAGATCTCTCGGTCTGACAGACAATTCCGTAGACGCAACAGATAATTTAGAGCCTGTTACGCCTTCATCAGAAAATGTTGGCTGTGTCGAGTTAAGATTTTGGCAAATTACGAGTTCAATTAAATATGGCAAATCCCGGAAAATAATTGCAAGTCCGCTATCCGATATTCTGTAGGCTGCATTGACTGCTACTGCTTCAATTATTTTGAGACACGTAATTGTGTGAGGGGAAATAAGACTTCTTTCCAAAGCCATATCAACAGTGGTTACTCTGTCCTGTGAAATGTGCAAATTTTTCAACGATGGGAAATTTGATAAAAAGTCAGTTCCATGAACATTGACTCCAACAATTACTAACTCCTCCAGTTTGAGCAATCTCGGCCATTTTATTGGATTCTCTGTGGCGCTACGGATGACAAGTTGGCGAAGTGTACCCCTGAAAGTTTCCAGGAATAAGCAAAGGGCCTCCGGCTGAATATCCTCTTCTACCAAGACGTGGAGTTTTTGAAGTGGAAAGGCTTTGGAGGCGAATTTTTCCATGCATGCAATATCCATGAAACTCAAAGTGAAATGTTGAATTTCTTTTAGAGCATTTAGTGATACGCTTTCATTCTCAGTCAAATTGAAAAGGAAGGAACTGTAATGTCTATGGGCATCTCTCGGTGATTCCACATCCGGAAAATAATTGATTCTGACTAAATTTGGCATTGCAGATAATATTTGGCCTATAACTGGACTTTTAAATGTAACTTCTCCATTGGTGAGTGGAGGAAGCCTATGCCATCCTTTTGCAAGCAAGTTGAATATTTGCATCTTGCCAAGTTTGCCTATCATTCTTTGTGGATTAATAAACATGGCTGTAGCGGGAAACTTTCCTCTGATGGTTAGCTCTTCCACATTTGGCAGGTTATCGGAAAAAATTTCTTCTATGTATGACAGATTAGTGTCCCTGTATCGTATATCCAATTCCAATTTTTTCACGAATTCTCCAGATCGACTCCCTAACTGAAGCAGCAAGTCAGCGCTCAGTTTATTATTTATCAGCACGCTATAGTTTACCCATTTTGTCTGCATATCAGGAACCTCCTGAACATAGCGTTGAAGTGAGGAAACACTGTATAATCGAACTTGAGTCTTTTCCAGTAGACATTTCGTAGCTGCTTCATGAAGTGTCTTGTTCAATAGACGGCACACTTTTAACGACTCCATGGGGAGATACTTAAATGCTACTGCCAGACCCTAAACAAAATATTAATCATACATTACGCTTGAACTCCTTCTGATACAGCAATTAGTTTCCAAATCTAATTTAATGCTACCTCGTAGTCCCTATTCTGCAAGATTAACACAGCATCCATCAACTCCGCAATGCAGGAGTCATCTGCAGCATCCATCCTGAAAAAATAAAAAGCCATGTAATTAGGCAATTAGCTGGAACATTAAATGTGAAATTAAAATGCATTACAATATGCACTCGTGAGGAATGTTGTAACTTTATTCAGGCATGTTAAATTCTTTACTAAAGATAGTTTTGATTTAGTACATGTATGCAGAAGTATTTAGAACTATAACTCATAGAGTCATAGCAGTCACCAAATTGACCAAATCACTGCATTAAAAATTAGAAATTGTAGCTTTGTAGGCGGCATTAATCTTTCCTTTTCTTGCCAATGATCAGGCATCAATCTTCTAATTGATTGAAACCACTTTGCCATTACTATGAATTGTCATAAATATCGTCCAATACCACAAGTTTCCATTATTGCTTCCTCAGAGCCCCGAAAGTACTCTGAAGAAACTGCAATAATTATTAATCAGAGAAACAAAAAATGTAAGGTTGTTTCATTAATGCGGTCATTCCTAGTTTGTTTGAAAACAGCACCCGAGAAAATGTGATTCCTCGATGATTAGGGAACAATTACGAAAACCGAATCTATTTTCCGAGTAAAAATCGGACATGGTTATCCTACTCATGTATTTCTTAATGATTCCGCCAGCACCGCCCCATTTCACTTCGTTCCGGAAAACCTTATACCATCCAACTTCAATTCCGTTATCTCTGTCATCTATTCTTTGCTATCACAAATTGTGATAATCGAGTATGAACAAACCCTGGTATTGCAGAATTAGCAAATAACTTGGAGATTTTGTTGTTGAAATATGAAATAATCAAGAGCTAGCTGGGGGCGTTTTATTTGAGACAATTTTACATCAATTGAATTCATCATTTTGTTCAAAAGTTGAACATTTTCATGAAACATCTTTTACATGGAAGCGTTTTGATAAAAATATAAAATTCTTGATTCCTCCTACCTGAAAGGTGAGTACTCACAGTTGCTCTGGATCAACGTTTACGCACATGATTTTCAAATGGTTTTGCGCAAGTTTGCAACAAAATACAAAATTTTCATGGACGCTGTTGCTATTTTTAATCTTTTTTAAAACTCATAGTTGCAATGCAGAAGACTTTAAGACATATTCTACAACAGTGTAGCACAAAGTCCACAAATCAGTATGACTCAACATATAAATGTACTGTCAGTCATTATCACATTACCTGCTAATTTTAGTATCTAGCTACGTGGAAAGAGTAACCAACGTCAATACTTACTACTATGACGTCATAGAAAACGAACTAGTTACACGTCTGAAATAGTAATCAGATATGCTAAAAGTCTAAAAGTTTTTTGGAGATTCAACTCGTAATGTATTATGTATTTCCGAATTGCACGTGCAAAATATTAGGTGAGTTTGTAAGCTCTCATTCTTGTAAGGAAAGAGAAAGTAGAGTACCTTAAGCATTAATGTTTCAACAACTTCCTGCGAAATTGTGCAAGCTGAAATATTTGCAATGCTATATATTCTGTATACTCTATACCAAATACAGTTCAATATCTACCTGTAGCAGTAGCCTGTGCTAAAAGATGCGAACCGTCATACAACAAGTGTGTTTGATGATTTTTGCTTACTACGGCAAATGAAAAGCATCCAGGTTTGCGGTGGCTCAAATGTCTCAACTTAATACACAAAACACTGACATTCATGACCGTATTAGTTTTAGCTAGCATTGTGTAAAATAATGTAAAGAAGGCATCTTGCATATAGCAAGTTGTTTTGATAATCCACAAGGTACAAGCTGTGATACTTAGCAATTGTTGCAGCTCCAGCTCTAAACTTTAAACGCAAATGACTCGTAAAGACTGGAGACGCTGTGATAGGTTTGGACACGCCAAATAAACCGCAAACGATTTTATACATTCATATGCATATATTTATGGAATGATATGCAGCGAGTAGCGAGTTAGTTGGCTGGGATTGTGTATTAGTCAGCACTAAAACATAACCATTGAATTCAATTCCAGACTATCCAGCGAACCGTAACACAATAGTTCGGTGACTATGTAAATCATCGAGTAGAGATAGATCTTAGTCTGGCTGCGTCGCAGACAGGTAAAAAAATAAAAACTTTAACACTGCCAAAATAGCAAAAAGTAACCTTCAAATTATGCAGTAGCCAGACAGTAATAAATTGTTATGTTATACAACGTATCTCTAAAGATTGTCAGTACCTTCTTTGTTGATTTTAGGCAGTGTTCTTGCTATAGGCTGCTTGCTGCCGTCCGCGTTAGCTTTTGGTCACTGGATCTGAATACATTGTACTGAATTGCTTCTGGTTTATTGTGATAAAACTGCACTTTATTCTTAATGTCTTGAGTTAACAAAAAGAATAATCTTTCTTGGAAAGGTTATCTAATTAATCATGCTGCGAGACTGAATTGTGTAAGAAGCTATTTTAGACTTTCTGGGAATTTCTTAATCCTACCTGCGAGAATGATCTTGAACTGTGGAGCCCAGCCCACGCAATCCAAGATAAATTCTGCTTGGACTTGGACCCAAACCTGCCTGATACTAGTATGTGAAGAAGTACTAATAAAATGAAAGCATCAGTTTGTCACTAGACGCAACGAATAACGTCCACACTATTTGACTTTCCTATGAAGAATGAAAGAAGAATCGAAAAAGTTTTGTTAGAAGACGTAACAGAAATATCGGGACTTGCTTCACCCTCGGACATGCACGTGTTTTGTATGCCTACGTGACGTATGCGGTGTTACATTATAGCAGCAGACGAGGGAACGGAACGACCTCAAAAAATGGTACTGGCTTCACCGTCTCAGTCAGGATTATTATCATCAAAAGCTCAACTATATACGCTGTTAGGTGGTTGGTGCCACCAACTTGGTGGTTTGCCCATCCGTGTATTATAAAAGCAGATATTTATATAAAAAACCATTACCTACATTTCAATAGCTTAACTTGTAGCGTTCAATGGATTACGAGTCTGTATATGCAGATAGCTTCGCATATCCACTCCTTCTCAAATTCCTAATTCTAACTTATCATTATCATTCTGTCAGTACACAGAGCAACAGCTCACAGTTTACACTTGAAACTCTCATACAAAGAAGCTTCACAGCAGCGCACACAATAGAGCGTCTACATTTCGTTGAATATCTAGGGTACATGGTACAAAAATGCAGTGCTAATAATGGAGGCATTTCAGTGTTTTCATTTCATACGTCAAAAGCTGAAGATAGTAATTTACGTAAATGAAAGCTTCATGAAAGGAGTGTGCACATAAAGATAAAAGAAGACGCAGGGCATAGCTCAGAAAGAAAGAAATAAACTTTGTTATTCAACTAGATAATATTCTACTAATCTGCGTACTTTATAGATTGGTGATGTTAAGGAATGCCTTACTCCTAGTTTGCAATAAACAACTAACGAACCACTGCACCGCTACAGTCCACCTTCATAAACCCACCTCCGTAATAGTGATGAGTGCTTATGAGCTTCTCGTACTCGTGCAGCTTCCTCGCTTTGTTTTGTATCAGCGTTTTGATAATAACCTGCCTATACATTGTGGAGTTAAAGAGCTTTATGCAAAAGGGACCCACGCATCTCATCCCATCTTGAGTTAGGTAGGAATACGACTCAGAGTCGTTGTACGCTGATGAAAATTCTTTTTATGATACGAACAAAAGCAAAACACCACAGCACGCTACTGTGCAAAAGTTTTGCATCAGGTCAACACTGATGCTTGAGCTTTCTATGTTGTCATTATGACCAAGTCCAAGCGAATCATCATAGCAGTGCAAAACTATATAATATTAATGCGCACACGCGTTAGATATTAAACTGTCAACCTGAACGCTGAACTCCTTGAAAAAGTCCATTTCCCTTTATAAAAACTGCAAGTCTGATGTTGATGATCGTTCAGTTGTGGCGTGTGCATGACATGATTATGAAGCCACTCGGTTTGTAGTTATGACAGGCAAGCAGACACCAGTGAAGTGAAGCGCAGAAGGCAAGGAAAGTTGCGATCACTTTATTTTTGTAGGACGGCTGAACCAAGACAACATTTTGGTGCTGATGCTTCAATCAAAACGATGCGCGTGTAACATATAAAAATGAAATCAAAACAGAATCTAGGACATACGATGACGCATTTCTGCATGGGTTGGTGCATGAACTTTCCCATATCGCATCGTAGCACTTCATTTACGGAGTTGCTACACGTTTAAGCTAATTTCTTTGCTCTGGTCCCAAAGTCACAATAACTCCACGCGCATCGTTCATATTGTATTACAACACTGTCATTCCTCTGGGCACACTATGACTTGACTAACTGCACAATTCTTTGAACAAATATCGCATAATATTATGCTCAAAATACGATGTAGATGAGTCCAATCGGCGACGACGGGAAAGTTCACGAAAGAATGGAGGCATCAATGATGAGGCAATATTATGCTTTATGACCTTTCAAATTCCTAATATCCAAATTTTACTCGCTTTGTTGATTTCACTTTAAGGGTTCAGTTGTTAGACAAATAAGACGCGCGGTTTAGGAAGCTTCCTAGGACGGTTAATGTGGATGGAAAATGCATCAAGCCATTGTTAAGCTAAAAAGATATCCGCGTAGGCAGTGCCCAACGGAGAACAACATTTTCTTTGTTGTGCGGATGAGAACGGGACGTGTTCCATTTTCGTAGGTTTATTGTTCTTTCCTACATAATATTGTCTGTTGAAAGTATCCTTTGAATATCACGTAAAGTAACCTGAAATCTTGCAACAACTTAACAATCCCAGTAGGACTTCTAGCCTTTGTTTCCTAAGTGGATATGATTTTGTTACACAAATTCTACTGCATTTCACGCAAGAAAACATGTTTTTATTATTTCACTGTCCTTGTACAAAAGGCAGCCTTTGTCATTGGCCACAATGATTGTTATAAGCAATAATATTCACTCCATCAAAAAGTAGTTCTATCGCAGTTTGTCTCTCTGCCTGGTAGAAAATATATTTATACTGTGTCATTTATACTATTTTACCAGCTTTTCTAAAACGGAAACCAGTACATAAACAGGAGGAAAGAAAGGAAGATACAGTGCTGGTCTGAGGCAACCTGCAAAGAAAAGCTCATGGACAACGAGTGCCAAAGCTGCCAGCAATGGAACCTTGTTTTCAATTGTTCATTCCTTTAACTAACCGCTTAAACTTCATACAAACAATGTAATTGTATTCACAGGGCTGAGAACTGAAAAAAAAATTGGTTTCAAGGGCATCTGCCAAAACGGCACCTTTTTCTTACTTCCGTATTTGGGAGTTTTCAGTAAGGTACCATTTGTAATATGTTTTAGGTTAAGCATGGATGATGATGATGATGCATGGTGGGATGAGTTTTTAGTTGTAGTTGTGCCCCAAACAAATGAAACTTGCTCGAAGTTTAGGATTTTTTCTGCAGAAAGATCATTGCATTGTGTACTATGTCCCATGTCCCTCTATGTGCATTTGATACTAATCCGGTTGCATATAAATCTCGCTGATCTTACTTATTTTTCTTTACTTCAAACATTTGTAATGAGTCCGATTTGGTTCTCTATCAGGTTTGATTGACATGAACCTTGAAAAAGAAAAGTTATAAATTTAGGAATGGAAAGAGGACATGCTTTGAGGACATTGTGTACTACAGGGTCACAATTGTTCCTTCGGCAGCGTTCTCTGAAGGCCATTCTGTACAGACATTCACACTTTAGTTCTAGTATCCAGTCAAAAGCTCAAGCTGGTTCAAGGAACTGGATAATTAAATCCATCTTTTAATCTGTTCGTGGAAAAGGCGGGAAAGCGGGAAATCTTTCATGGTGGAATTAATAAATCATAAATAAAATGGTATATGTTTATGAGTTATCTGTATATATGTATCTTCTTTTTAATCCATCCGAATTAACAATACATGGCATGGAATGTTCTAACATGGTCTGAGAAATGCTGTTGAATTGGATTTTAAAAGTAAATCGAAACCTTTCAATTTTTAGGTACATGAAGTTTGCAAGTAAAAGTGGTTGGTCGGCACTAAAGGCCCGTTAAAACATTTTTATTATCTTTATAAATGAGCTGGTGCATACTGATCGACCCAATTTTGAATAAGCTGGTGAGCAATAGCTCCACGTGGGGGTACCAATAATTTTCCATCCTCGTTATCTAAAAGACTTTTTGGATTGCCTTTGACTCTATTTAATGCTGCAAGCACCTCTTCCTTTGAAAACCATCTACCATCTTCCAATTCTTCTTTATCAATCACGATCTAATATAAAAAATAATAGAAACGATTGAGCTTCAGTCAGTGCTACTTACGATTAGCTACTTGTAGATATAAGATAACAAAATTCCAATTGAAAATGTATGTACGCATAATTTCTTCTTAACCTTTTCAGATCCCGGCATTGCCACAGCGGTGCACGCTAACATCAGAGATGTTTGAGGTAACGGCCACGCTTGCGATTGAAAGTACTGAACATTTTCTACAACAATTCCTGATTCTTCTGCAATTTCTCGCCGTATATTATCATTCAGAACCTCACCTAAAAGCAACCAAAGCATTAACACCCGTTTTTATGTTTTCTTTTCTTTCCACAATTAATCAATTACCAGGTTCCATAAATCCTGCGATGCATGTATACATGCCTTGTGGGAGTTGGGGCTGTCTTACTAGCAGAATTTTATCGTTAAGATGGCTGGTGACTCTAATAATGGCAACTGGATGAATCTGAGGGTAGTGAGTCATTGAACGAGCATTGCACTTTTGGCTACAAACCTTTGAACATCCAGACATTTTTCGATCTAGATGTGATCCACAGTAGCAACAAAATTTCACCTTTTCGTTCCAAGTTATCATTGAATACCCCTTTAAAGTGGAGAGAGTAATTATTTCCGAGAGAAAAATTCAAAGATAAACTTAATCAAAACCTTGTCAGACCTAGCCAGACATACTCTGGAAACAAGTTGATTTTCTGCATCACGAAGGCTGAAAAGGGCTCTTCTCATGTCGGAGAAGACCCCATTGAATTTTGTTTGCACATCGTCAATAGATTCTGATGGGACCGAACATGCAAATAGTGGTGTCATCTCGTCAACATTTTCGTCGACATCTAAAACGACGGATGATTGTTTCACGTTGGGATTAAAAAATTCCACATCTAGATGATTTAAAAGTCCTCGTATAACAATTCAACTGTTAAATTTTTATGCTGGAGTTATTAATTGATGTGTGGAAAATCTGTTGATTGCCTTTAAAGGACCTCCAATTAATACCGTCCTTGAAACTTTTTGCACCGGATTCCCTTCGAAGTAAGAACGGTCTGTCCTCACAAAAGAGTAAGTAGGATCCCTTTTCCATGGACCGACCGCATATTTCTTCGTTCTCTTTCAATTGCTGTAGAAATTTAACCTTCTGGACATATCTGGCCATTCTCATCAGTGACCAAGACATTGACTGTTGGCTGAAATCGATAATCGATGAAGCTTTTTAAAAATTGCACCCCGTCGTACTTATGTAGTTGATTCTACTTGCACTTTACTTGGCTTTGGCTTGTTCTAGAGCGATACGGAGTAACTTTTACATTCTACGTGCAATTATTACACCCATTGTACTTTTTCTAAATTACTGGTGAAAAATTAACACCCGAGTTAAGCAGGGTTCACACTGAGCCGCGTCTCGCGTTTTTTGACGCGCATCAAAAGATGTGCATCACAATGAAGTTGACGCGCATTTTTCAATCACGCCTGTTCACACCAAAAGAGAAAAAATCAAAAATGTGCATCATTTGCTGCGCATCAAAAGAAGCTGACGCTTGACGCTTCGTTTGGAGAAGCTTCAACTTTTCGTGATGCGCATCTCATTTTCCACATCTTTTGCTGCTGACGCATACCAGTGTGAACAGAGCCGCGTTTTTCTGAAGTTGCGTTTTTTGACGTCGCGTCTCGGGAAAAGATGCGCGTCAAAAAACGCGCATCAAAAGTGCCAGTGTGAACACGCATCACACTAGATGCGCGTCAAAAAACGCGAGACGCGGCTCAGTCTGAACGCAGCTT
>VYYJ01003754.1:0-15524 GCA_021029165.1 Cyphoderus albinus
CGATCCCCAACAGTGGTATTAGAGTTATGTGGTTCACTTGTTAACAATTTCGCTATCACTATGGGGGGTTCTACAGTAGGACACTACCTAATTCAATTCCGTTTCATTCATTCAGCGGGGTAGTGAAGTTCGAGTCGCGTTATTTAGTAAATTCTACCAGAGTAGAGAAGGAGATTCGTCTCGTCAGTAGGATCAACTATGAAGCATCATGATCATCGTGATCACCATCTCAGCTCTGTGACCACAAAATAGTTTTAAAGCGGCTCAGCAGTTTTTACCCTAACCCTGTTATTAAAATTTCCTTCCATTATAATTCTGATTGTGCAATAAATGCAATACGTTTTATAGCTAGTCAGCGCCGCTATTTCTCTAACCTAACCTTGCGGAGAAGCCGAAGTTTTTCTTTATTACAAGAGAAAAAACTTTGGTTGGTATAAGATATAATCAATTTACATAAAGCAGCGGTGATAACATAACAAGTGGAAACTCTTCTTTGTAAGAAAACAAATTAATAAAATTTTAATCTTAACTCCACGAAATGAAGTAAAAAGATCAGCTTGTTTCAGAATAACGACGCTCGGTGTTTATGCGCGGTTGGTTTAGTGAAAACAACTGGCAGGTAAAGTGGCAGGTGCTTATTTCGTGTCCACATGTGGCCCGCCGCCGCCAGTGTCCGGGAATTTTCATAGCCGGAAATTTGATGTATATTTCTATGAACGGTGGTTTAGTATTACAAACTAGTAAAATCCGTGTAACCAAACAGCCGTTCATAAAAACAAACATCAAATTTCCGGCTATAAAAATTCCCGGACACTGGCGGCGGCGGGCCACATGTGGACACGCAATAAGCACCTGCCACTTTAATCTTTATGGTTTCTTTGTTAGTAACCAGTTCAGTGTTTAAATGTGTTTATCGCTTCATAATTGATAAATTATAACGAACTCATGCGGTTACAAACATATTGCAAACTGCTGCTGCAAGTTGTAAGTCGCACAAAAATAATTTGGGATTGTTACAAATCTCTGAGGCAGCATATGTACAACCAAATTGTAGGACGTCAGACAATGACACAAAAACCGCGCATTGATTTGCTTTCAAGAAAACTGACAACAATGAAAATAAATGCAAATCCATTTTTAAAAAATCAATGAACAAATGGATTAGTCAGGAATAAAAATGAACACCTTGATCCATACGGACAACATATTATTTAGTATCACATCGAATTTGTGGAACATTTTACAAAATGACGTAGCGGTCAGTAGTAATAATGTTAGTAGCTATTCTTCTTCGTTCTTTCGTGCTACGTTTAATCTCATCATGAGATTCTCATGTATATATAAATAATATGTACTTGATAATATTCTGTCAAGCTTCAATTCCGTTTTATATATCCAGCAGTTCAATTGTTCCTAATTTACACCACAGATTGGTCAAGCCCTGGTTTCAGTGTCATGTTCTACCGCAAACCCGATTATATCATATTTATATTGATACTGCTAAGAGGATGTAGATACAATTTGTCAAGTGACTTGGCTCAAGTCACTTTACTTTTCACAACTCTGTGATATTGTGGAATGATAAGAAAATTGTCTTTTTATTGCTTCCGCATGCGAAAATGGGTAAATCAAAAACATCGCTCATCGGCATTTCTACTTTGCGTAAACCTACCTGAATAAATTTTTTTATCCTATCCACAACATAAAGATAAGAAGAGTCATAAAGTTTGTGTACATATTTACAAACATAACACCTTTTGAAAATACTATAAAAACATCAAGATAATACACTTCTTCTTTTTCCACATTCTTTAGCAGTTCAAAATTTGCAATAGTATTGAATTTGAAGTTTACATCTCGAATTACTCCCTTCCAGAGACTGTCTTTGCTCGGAATGTAAACTATCAACGTGACTTATCTTGATTCAACTAAAACAGAAACAATGAATCAAAAGCGAGTGGAAAACCCGGAGATAGATGGAAATTTAATAAACCTGGAGTAAATTAAATGAATGAAAAATTATTTAGTTTTAATTTGTTTTTATTTTGGAGATGAAGTATGACAACATCAAATTTTTCGTTGCAATTTTATTAATAAAGCAACTTCACTATCCACTGTACTATGAATTTACATTTTGTAAATAGTTGCTAAAAGAAGTTGTTCCGCAAAAATGGAAAAGTTCGCCTCTTTCCTCTAAATAATATCTATAGAATTTGAATTGAATGCCTCACACTCAATTTAATTTGCATAAATGAACGCAACTTTGTTTTTGCATTAGTCGTTGATTTCATTAACTGGCTGGCTTACGTTACAAAATTTAGGTAACATGATGCTGTTGTTGGTTGACGATGATGAATTTACGCATTTTTACTTCAACTTCAACACCGTGTACAAAACATTTCCTTTGCAGCAAGCAAGCATGCAAACAAGATAAACGATAATATCACATTTTCCTGTTGCTTCTTACCAGTTTCATTTTTTCTTGTTGGAAAAAGCTTTCTCTTTACTTTTACTCTCGCATTACTCTACTGTCACTCTTTTCGTGTGTAAATACAGAACTTGAAAATTTTTTGCTGACTCTTCCAAGTCAGCCTTCTAACTGCACTGTTGAAACAAAATGACACGCATACTTATAGCTAAATAAATATTTAAAATAAATTATTTTTTTCTTTATTTACCAACCAGTTAAATTGTGTAATTTAGTTAAGTTTGTTAGTTAACTTTGTACGTCGAAACCAGGAGATATTAAATGTTTAAAGGTTGACTGGCCACGCAATAACGATTGATATTTTAATAACGGTCATGAGTACAACTTCTTAATACACGAGTTTGTTTCATAACTTCGTGTTTCACACCTAAAGTATTAAGTCGCTGTTCTAGTTGTGAAAACACTAAAAGAGCCGTTGAAAACCGCTGAGGGTTTGATGAAATGGGTGTGTCAATTAAGATGGAATCTTCATATACTAAAATGTAAACGTAAAATTCTAAGGTTTATCTTGTTGGAGGCTGAGTTCGTTTATTACAACCGCAAACAGTCTAAATAATGCACAGAGAAATATTTTAGCACGAAGAATCTGTTTTAAATTAAAAGCTTTCAGATGATGGAAACGACCAGGCGGCATCGAAGTAAATTTTTTTTAAACGGTTTTTCTTTCTTGGAGTATTGGAGCAAATTCGTTGTTACACCAGAAACAATTCAAATCGAAATAGAACCCGTCCAAGCTGAAATCTATTTTAAGTTAAAGCAAGTTCAGGTTATAGAAACGAATACCAGCGTCGAAGTAAATCTCAACAAAATAAAGTCATTAAAAAAGCCGGCAGAAATTGCCCGTTTGTGACAACTATTACATTTTGAAGAAAACAACTTTCAGGAGCACGAGCTAAAATTTGACAAAATACATCTTTAAGATAAAGAAAAAGTGATGAAGAATTTAGTAAAATGTGCGAACAGCTAATGCAGAAAAACGCAATTGTGTTTGATTTTGATGGGATGTTTCTCATCATTCTCATTTTAGCACGACTCACTCACTTCACGACAAATAAATAACCACGATCCTGCTGCTTTAGCTGAGATGACGTTACTACTCACTTACCGCAAACAGCGTACCCATTAAGGGTGACTGATGGATGCACAGAAATATGATACTTGTCATCAACCAACTCCACAACGNTGATGGATGCACAGAAATATGATACTTGTCATCAACCAACTCCACAACGTAATGCAGCAAAACTTGATTTAAACACACTTCTAGTTTTACATTTGGAAGGATGCTTCCTTACTCATACAGAAGTATAGGAGTAGAAAGAAAAATTACTCTGTTTTTTTTCTATTGTCGAGGTTGTCTGTTTGCGTTCCTTAATATAACATAGCTTTACTTTGTTGAAAGAATGGAAAGTCACTCCACGAAACATAATTCATACCAACGCTGTCAACTTAAAAGGCGAGCGACAAATTATCTGCAAACAAGTGAGAAGTCATTTATTATATTTTAGAAGAGGCAAACTGCCACATATTCACCCGTCACGCTTCCTTTTATTCTTAAATGCCCTATTTTTTGCCGATGTCAAATTCAGAATGAAGCTAACTGTGCCACACGCTACAGTCCACGTTCGATCCAAATAAAAATGCAACATGCAACGCGTAGTGAAGTAGGTTAGTCGAGTCACTGAAAAAAGCGAACAAATTTAAAACCGTGTTTAGGATTGAATTTTGTACTAGGGATACACTTGACAAATTAATTTTTTACGATAAGCACAGGAAATTTTAGATTTTCATTTTATTTACTTTCACTTCACTAAATCATGAATGTCATTGGCAAACAGGGGACAATTACAATCCCTTCTTCGGATACAACTACATTCTATCTCATTCGAGTCACCGATATACGAAACGGACGATTGCGCTGTTGTGTCACTTCTGAAGAAAGTATAAAATAAAACATACGCGTGTATTTTTCTTTCCGTGTCTTAAAAAAACTACAGAATATAATGTGGTACATGCAGAATTCTAAGGCAGAATTATACACGTTACGTTCAGTCAATATTTATTCCGAGTTGTTTTTGATACAGGATTTTACATAGGAATATATAACATTACAAAGAATATATTTGTATGCAGTTAAAGTTTCATTTATGATAATTTTGGTTCTCTATTTGCACTTTCATTCATTCACATTTTAATGATCATTTTTATGTTACAGAAAGGGTCTATGTGATAATTATCATTATCATTAGCGGCGGTATGATTAATTAGGTAATTTCACTTCATCGATTTTTACAGCAAAAGATGATTTTGCTAGTGTAAATTGGTCGAAGTGGCTGAGTGCAAAGTCATCCACGCTCCCACGATCAACGACGTGGATAGTACGGTCAAGGCAAGGGAGGTTTGATTTTCATTGAATCTCCCCGTCGCACCACTCAGTGCAATGTTCGCTGCAGGTGAATTCTCGTCAGCGCCAAACCCATGATTGTGACCCTGATCTGCTAAAAATTCATTGCGACTCTCCACCGGTAAAGCATTTTTTCCCTGGGACTCCCCGTCATCGTCCTCATCCTCCTCGCTCAAATCGAGTGGCGACGGTGTTGAAGTGGTCGTTGTGGTCGTTGGGTCCGGCATAATCGAATTGTTGTTGAGAAAATAAATTTTCCCGTGCTCTAATCGAATACCCTGGATATCTTTGATTCGACGGTGACCTTCCAGTAATCGAGTGGATGAGGAACCATCCTTGAAGATCGTTTTCAGCGTAGCCCAATAACTCTCCTCGCCGTCCAGCATTATACCCCGGAGACTCACGTTTAGCCTGTGGGTTTGGTCAAATGTCATAGGTAAATCCTCAAGTAATTTCGTACAATCTAATGTTTGAGAAACTTAATGGGAAACATAAATGAACGGACATTGTACGATATGCGTGAGTTACCACGTCAGCGATTTAATCATTTTATTTGGAAAGTCAAGAATATCATCATTCTATTGGAAGGAAAGCTTAGCATGAACTTGAAATTTGACAATTCTACTTTAAAATAACAATCAAGACGCCGCTTTATCTTTTAGGTTTTAAAGCACGCCAGTATCCATTCATTTTATATAACCGGCATTTAAGTCATTAAGAAATGATTTCAATTTCAGAAACAACAAAATATTTTTACAAGCTGGTTCAACGTTTCCCATTGAATTTTAAATATACATACGCAAGTGTAACTCTAACCTTACGATTTGTGGATTTGGAGATTTATTAGGTAGCATTTTATTGTAATGTAAACAAACCGTTAAACACATATTTTTGTCACCTGAATCTATAAAATAAAACTTACGCAGTTCAGGAGCGAGTTCCGCCACAGCCGTCATTGTCTCTGTCTTTCCTGTGGATTTTGTCAAAAGGAATAAAGAATTCGTTAATATGTACCAATCTATTTAAAGAGATATTACGTAAACAAGAGAACATGGTCCTAATGAAAATCAAAATGAGTATCCATTTTCTGGCCCGTTGCTGTTTCCTAAACTAAAGTAAGTATGGTAACGTTATCCAGTACGATTCGCATACTTACATTAGAAAATTTTATTTATGTAGAGTGATGTTGGAAGGAATGGGCGTCAGTTGATTTATTCATGTGTTGGATTACTGCAGAAAAGAAACAGGTAAAATAATAAAACTGATATTTTGACAAGTAAGCAATAAATAAAAATGGAGAAAAGTGGATGATAAGATAATGCGATTCTATTTATGTTTGTAGGGGCGTGGTGGCTGATTTTGTTTACGTAAAATGAGAAAGCAAAAAAACCGTTTTAAACGGTGTCGAGTTACCTGACTGCGTGAGAGGAATTCCCCATTCAATGACTTTCGTGGATCCATCGTCCAGCTTGATTGTTGTGTGCAACCCCTTGGCCTGGAGATATCCCTGTCCCCATGCATCGAGAGTGTTAACTTCATAGGACAAAATGCTCTCCACTTTCCCATTCTCCCCAGAATGCATAACGCTGCTGCCAGTTCCAATCTCATTTGACTTTGGTTTGAAACGCATGCTTTCAACAGCCTCCTCTTCCGCTGACCAATTTTGTGACGATGTGGGAGTGACGTCGTCCAGTATTGTTGGGTGCTCATACTTCAGAAGCCCATAAGCTAATACAATGTCTTCTTCGATGAACCCCTTGTTCCGTTTCAGCTGAACATTGCTCAGCTCATATCTGTCTGGTTCGATCTCTGTCAACACCAGACAACTCGATGCCGACTCAGGCTCATTGGGAAAAACTCCTGAGCGAAGGTTCTTTGTGGGGTCCAGGTAACCGATCACTGTTGAATTTAAGTTCGTCGCGAGGAATTTCGCAGGTTTGAAGGAAATGGCGACGGCGCCAAGTGGAGGTGGATTGGGCCGCTGCCACAGCTTCCAGACGAGCCGGGAGGCGGTGGTGGAGAGAGTTTGGTACTTCTCCGAACCTTGGACTCCCTCCTGGGTACTGATATTGCACACATCTTGGCTTTCAGAGACAAGGCCCACTACACGTAAACCTTCAGTGAAACAATCAGAACTTTTAAGAAAATGTACATTTTATACCATTTGATACATATATTGATACAACTACAAATCTATTTCTCTCAACTTACTCGTATGCCAAACGCGACAAATAACAGCGGTTTCTAGGTTTGGCCTCATGAGTTTTAAGGGCTCTTTACTCACACCTTTGAAGCAGCGCAGCGTGTCCGAGCTGAGGAGTTGCAGAAATCCATTCACCTTGCGAATGTAAACGGGGTCTCCTATTGCTTTCACTGAGGTGGGCACTAAGCTTGACACAAAGAGGAAGCAACACATTGTAATGAAAAGTGGCGAATTCGAAGAGGAGGTTGATGATGACAAGAAAAATGTTGGCGATGATGACGAATTACTTCTAGTACTAGAACTCTGTCTCTCCCTGTAAAATTCCGGATGATTTGCATTATCACTGCACACGTTCACCGTCACATCATCACTCATCTGCACGTGGTTACCACTACTGCTTTCGCTGCAGCCCCGATGCTCCTTGTAACAGCTTTCCGTGTCTTCTTCCGGTTCTGCGTTGTGACTGCAAAGCGAACTCATCTTTAGTAGTCTGCAGGACAGCGAAGCCGTGGTAAATGTCATTTTTGCTTTGATTTATTTCCGTCACAGCTGTCACACAATAGTTGGTTTTATTATGACACTTGAGAAGAATATTGCTTCGTATTCCTATGTACACAAACAGCTTGCACAATTCCCTTCCATTCACTACGCCACAAAACTGTTCCCAAAACTGGTAGTGGATAAATTATTAAATGTTTTCTTCTGTGCTCGGAGAGTTTTGTTTTGTTTTGCTTCTTCAAACAATGTGCTGTAAAGAAAGAACAGATGTCACAGTCATTTTAGCAATGGTCACACTTTATTGATCCGCTTCTCTCCATTTAAGTTGTCCTGAAATAATTTTCTGTTGAGTTTAGTTGGAAGCTAAAACGTGGCTACGTTCTTAGTTCCTGTAACAAAAAATTGATTAACTCAAATTTAGACTCATGTCCGATGTTAATTACTAGGAAATGTATAATGGAGATACATTTGTTTCTCCGTTGATTTTAATTTTGGCGTATGTCGAATAGACAGAAAATATTCGCCAAACCAAAATGCCCTTCACATCCACATAAACCCTATTTATGACAGCCACAAACCAGAACCAGCAAGGCACGAGAATTCTAACCAAACCCCGAATTGCCATTAACCATTTGCTGCTGCATGTATTACATGTATGTATGCATCCGTCATTCCTGAAAGCAGCAACAATTCTAGGGAAGATCCGCAGCTGTTGCTTCTGACGTTAATTGGCAAATAAAAATATTTTTTAAATTTGCATTAGTATGACCATTCCTAAAGTGAAATGTATATAAAATTTGAGAGAAAAAAAAATATCTTACTTTAGTTCTTCGCTATGAAACTTATGCATTGTATCAATTGAATAAATATTAAAGTTATCTTATGTTGTGTTTAATAAAACTAAAGCCGGTATCTTATCATGCACGCAATTACAGGTTGAAAGTTTTTATATTAAGCTTACATTAGTTGTTTTTCAAGAATCAATGAAGATGAAATTACTAACACAGTAAACTTTAATTCATCAAACATACCACGTACGTGTGTCGGAAAGTATCATCTAGTACAATATTTTGGACTGATTTTCCTCATGAATTTTATAAATGGCGTCGAAGCACTCTAGGGCGACCTACAGTCTCCTCCCATGTTAAAGGTGACAATGGTTTTCGCTGAAAATTTGTTACCTGGGGTAACTTTGGTCGTAGATCACGAATCCGTTGAAAAAAGACCCGGTTTGTATGCAAAAATTTGCAAAGAATGGCGAATATTGCAAAAATTGCAAAATATTAAAATTTGATATTTTTGAGTGATTTTTTGCTATGAGGAGCTAAACGTGATGGGGAACAATAATCCGTCAAGAAAAGACATTGTTTGTATGCAAGAATTTGAAAAAATGGCAAAAATATTTTGCAATTTTTGCAACTTTTTCGATTTTTTCAGATTTTTGCATACAAACAATATCTTTTCTCGACGGATTCTTGTTCCAAATTACTTTTAGCCCCTCATAGCAAAATATCGGTCGAAAATATCAAGTTTTAATATTTTGCAACTTTTGCCATTTTTTGCAAATTTTTGCATACAAACCGGGTCTTTTCTCAACGAATTCGTGATCTACGACCAAAGTTACTCCATGTAACAAATTTTCAGCGAAAACCATGACCTTGTCACCTTTAACATGGGAGCGCCCTAGAGTGCGTCGAAGTATATATAATATTGCATCAGCGCGGCAATAAATAAATGTTTGTACTACAAATGGTATTATTTTAAATGTATTTGCAAGATGGTACCCATTACAATTCGCTAATTCGATTAAAACTGTTTGTAAAGTGTCTGAATCTTAGTTTAGGTACATTAGGTATTTTTATATAGAATGGCAGAGTCACGAATTAATCCCACTGCAATTTTTTTTGAGATTCACCCTAATTTAGCGAGCATCCAGCTGTACCATAACGACTAATGATTGCATCATTGGCGTGCCATTCATTGAGCATAGCATCTCGGTTCATTTTTAGGCAGATTTTGTACGATCAACAAAAATGGTGATCTCATCGTTCCCATTCACTTCTCATCATCATCATGAGCAGTCGTGATGATTCAAACAAACAACATCATCACATCATCAACTGAAGAAACACATGGTTTATATTATGTGTGTCTGTTAATTAAGCACGTGCCACTTATGTAATGCTTCAGCAGGAAAGAATTCCGCCTGTCAATATTTTAATATAGACACTCCCAAATGGATGAACGAAAAAGCAGCAACGGCAGATGAGTGGAATGGACTGAATATACTCCGACATTCTACACATTTTTGAATTAAGTGCACTCACTTTAATGCTTTTCCGCTCCATATGACTCCTTTGTCGGTCAATATCAGCCGCGACATCACAATCAGAAGCAAAGCAAAAATGAAAGAATTGAAACAGTTTTTTATTTCTCTAACACAAACATCTCTAATGTAAGATCTTTCTCTCAGTGTTAAGCACGACTTCGCAGTTTCCGCTGAAAATTTATTATTGCATTGTTTTTATGACCACTGTCTTGTGATGGATTATCTCATCTTCTAAAAACAAATAAAATTGGGATACAAAATTTCCACACATTTTTTAATCGATAGCTTCATATAAACAATTTAATTGAAATAAAAATTATAAAGTAAAAACGCTGCTTGCTTATACTTATGTATTATGATTATACTACCTACGTAGACACCTTGTTGCGCGATGCTTTCACAATTGCTTCTGGCTACGGATCTGCGGACGTCAGGGATGATGCATACATTAGCATTACGGTAATACCTTGATAATGCGGTCGATCACCCAACAAATGACGAAAACCCACGGCTAACTTCTTTATTTTTCTATTGTGCGCACACGCAGCATCCTCATTGTGCTTTCAATTTTGTAGAGCTAAGCTTGAGTTGAGTTGAAATGGCTGAAGTCAATCATTTTTTTACAATAGAATAAAAATGCTTTTCACCATGTAATTTCAGTTCTGTTGATTATATCACTTTGGTTATGTTATGCTAACTGGTAATATGGAATCGTTGCATAATGTCTGCGTATTGCGTGACTGACATTACTGAATTCGACTCGAAAGTTAATCTGTGAAACAGTGTTAGTGTTGTTATCATAAAAATGAAATAAATGAAAACGAGCTTGAATTGAATAATTTACTACTCTCTCTTGACAACATGTGCGTCGCATTTTCATCTATCTGTTTATTCCTCTACAAGAAAAGTCATCGTGTCCCAACTAACTTGTTCAATTTGACATTTTTACTACTCAACCTTTTCCTGCTTTCACAAGCGTAAAAGACAAAATGAAATTGACAACGATGAAATTACTATGTTGAACTCCTTGTTCGTAGAAGTTGATTGTTGGATCAAATGATAACAAAATCTGAACTCTGACTGAAAACGGATTGATCCGTTGCTTTTCGCTGATAAAACAGGATTAGAATAATTCAATTTCGACTTCTTTGCAGGTTCGTTGTTTCCTTTTTAACTTTTTAAGTTATTCCTTCCAATTTGCACGTTTGATCGAATATACATAATCCACGGGAGGAAACTAGATGTTCACAGCATCTGAGCATATTTTCTGCATGCACTCACTGCACACATTGTCCACAAGCGATAGAAAAGTTGGACTTTTTCCTGTTTTATGGTGGTGGTTTTGCTTCAGAGGAAAATTTGATTACTCTTGCTCAGCTCATCATATTATTGTCAGTCAAACAAAAATCAGATTTAATAAGGGTAGTGGAGACGACGTGAGTATGGCACAATAGAAATGTATTCAAATGTAGGAGAGTTGTGTTGTCCACTTGTTAACAAATTCGCTATCACAATTCCATTCGTATATAGCTGCTGCTGTGTTCATCTTCATCGAGATCGTGGTTCATTGTCATTCATAAATCATAAGAACCAGGAACAACGTGTGTGGGGGTCCTACCTAATTCAATTCCGTTTCATTCATTTACAAGAGTAGTGTTAACTTACACTGGTTTAGCGTGGTAGAGGAATTTGAGTCGCGTTATTTAGTAAAGTCTACCAGAGTCTATGGAAGAAGATACGTTGCGTCAGCAACAGCAAGATCAACTACGAATCATCATGATCATCATCTGCGCTCTGTGACCACAAAATGGTTTTTAAAGCGACTCGGCAAATACGTTACCATTTTATTCCGTTTTGCGCTTCGGTTTGTCATCGCTTTTTGTTGCGCTCTTCTCGAAAGCCGAGATGAAAAAAATTCTTTCTATTTTAATTCTGATTTTACGTTTTATAGCCAGTCATCAGACACTGGAGAAAAGAAAAACCGCCGTATGTACCTCTATGTAGCCTAGTGAAGGAGCCGACGCTTTTCTTTGTTACAAGAAAACCATTTAGTTAGTATAAAATACAATAAATTTACATAGAGCAGCGCTTTTAACATAATAACAAAAATGGCGATACGATGCATCTCTTCTTTGCGACAAAACAAAATTAATTAAAAAAATAATCTTGATCCCACGAAATGAAAAAAAATAGCTAGTTTTAAGGATAACGCCGTTCGGTGTTTATGTGTGGTAGGTTTATTGTAAAAACACTTTATAGGTGTTTCTTGGATGTTAATTAGCGAGTTTAGTTTTCTGAAGAAAGTTTATCACAAAATAAGGCAATGTTGCAAATGTTGCAAACTGCTGCATGTCACAAGTTACAGGAAAAGTGATTTGTGATTGTTATAAATCTGTTTTAGCAACATACTTATTTTCACTGTTGTCAAATACCGTGATCAAAACGGACAACGCATCCTTCAATATCGCTTCGAATCTGCCAAACCCTACGTAAAATGTCGATCCAGTCAGCGATAACAACTCTTTAGCAAGCGATGTCAAGTTGTATCACATGTATTTATCTGTTTGATGTCAATATCGTTTAGCATTTCTAGCAGTCCAAGTATATAAAATAAAGCCCAGATCCCTCACGTATGTTATTTGGTTCAGCAGCGGCAAATATCATTTCGCTTGAAAAAAGGAAAAAAGAATAAAGAAAAGAACACTTTTAGAAGACATGCAAAAAGTGTGGACCAAAGAAGAAATCCTTTAATTCATTCTTGCTCAACGTCCTTCCCAATATTTATTATGAAAGAAAAAATTGTTTCAGTTTTCTCCTGAAAAGGCAGAGAGGATGTTGATACAGTTTGTCAAGTCACTTGACTTTCCACAGCTCTTTGTGATATTACGGAATGAGAAGGAAATTGTATTTTTATTGCATTCTTTTAAAAGAAATAGGTAAACAAAACAAACAACAGCGTTTCCACCTTGTGTAATACTAACCTGAATAAAAAATTATTCTATCGACGACAAGATAAAAACAAGAAGAGTCACAAAAAGTGTATGCCTGTTTACATACGTAACACCTTCTGACAATATTATAAAATCGTCAAGACAATCAGCTTATTCCATTTTCATTTTTTGCACCTCACTGTGGCACATCATAATTCGCCATTTCCAACATTTCGAGTGTCACAAGTCAAAAAAGTTAGAAAATGGAAGTGAGTTGGGAATTGAATTTGAAGCTTTGTCCCAAGTGAAATCAGGAATTACTCTCACCTAGAAACTGTTTTTTTTTTCTTCGGAATAAACAATCTCAACATGACTTATCTTGATTCAACGAAGAGAGAAACATTGAATCAAAAACGAGTGGAAAATTCGGAGATGGAAGGAACTTCAATAAACCTAGAGTAATTTCATGAATGAATATTTATTTAGTTTGAATCTATTTTTATCTTGAAGGTGAAGTATGCTAATTTTTCGTTGTGCTTTGATTAATAAAACATCTTCACATTCCACTTGGAATCTACATTTTGTACAAAGTTGTTAAAAGAAATTGTTGCGCAAAAACGAAAACGTTCATATTTTTTCTCTAATTTCTATAGAATTTGAATTGAATGCCCCATACTCAATTTAATTTACATAAGGGAACTTTGTTTTAGCATTGGTCGTTGCTCTCATTAATTGCCTGGTCTATTCAATCAATCATTTTCTATGAAATGAAACACATTGAAAAATAAATGATGTTTTTTATTTCACTCTACTCCATCAAATATATGACAGAAAACGAATGAAAAGGACAAAACTGGTATTGACTGACTAATACGAAATTGTAAGGTGAAACTGATGTGATGATAGTACCAATTTAGTTGCTGCTGATTATTTGCAATCCTCAATTAAATTCAAGTAGTCCCAGAGTCTTTGTGGTGTCGGACATTCAAATATTCATAAAGCAGGCTCTCGGCATGAATTGACTGATTTAATGTTTTCGTATTTTGATCGGCCTTTTTGTAAACAAAATTAAAATACATCGTTTCAGATTCAGTTTGAATAGAATGATGATCCCGATGATGATGATGATTTTATGATTTTATTATGATGATGCATGATATGATGCGAAGTAAGGGAAAAAAATTATTCATGTGCAAGCGTTTTGTTTTTGATTTTTGTTTGTTTTCATTGACAGATTTGTTTACATTCGTCTGTGTTGAAATTGAGTGCTGCCAATTAAACCTGCTATCAATGACTTTTCTCATGTCTTGTCTAAGCAATGCAGTTCAGGTTTTTTGGCAATTTTCGTTAACTATTTTATAATCACAGTTTTCTGGTGATTGGGAAAAAATGTAGGTCGTTCATCTAATCTGTAGCAGTAGCATAACGGCAAAATCTATTTTCATTTCATTTTAAACTAATTCGATTGAATGACCTCATGAATATTTGTGAGGTGAATATAGTCAAACAATTCCAATTTTACGATGTCCATGATTTGACTCAAGAGTAAAGCGGTTGCAGGAAATGAGTAAGTAACAAACGATGACATGGGGAAAATTGAAAATAGCCTACACAAAAAATGGAAGAGTTAAATTGAACATACGGTCATATGTAGTGGTCTAGTTTAAGTAGGTGGTCAAGATGTGATGGGATATTGTGATTGTGACGAAAAAAGTGGTGACTCTGGCTCTGAGCCGGTCTTGGTTTAATACTTTTTGGGGTGGGAGGGAATGGAGCTAGACAATAGAGAAAATGAAAATGAGACCTTGCTAAATAAACGATGAAATTGCAATTCGGAATTTGAATCGTCATCATTTCGTCATTACATTGTAATGAAATGGAACTTTTTATCTTTAACACCAAAAGCACGCTACTGCTGCCGTAAAAAAATTATATAAAGTACAATCCCAGTGAAAGCCTTTCCAACTGGACCAAATAATTAACCAGCCCATCCATTCTAAAAATAGTGATGGCGGTCGAGTGGCACAACAATCAACTTGCCATCACAATAATAAAACAGTTCGAAGCCGTGGCTGCTGCGAATGATTCGTGGATTCGTCGTGCGGTTACGCTAATAAATTAAAGTGTAAAATGGTAATCTCCATTTCCTCGCCCAGAAGTAGAGTACCGGTAGCAAATTCACAACAAATCAAAGATCGTATTACTAATGAAGAAGGTCAGGGAAAATTCCCCACCACAAAATAAAAATTTGCAATGATGATAATGATGAGCGAATATGATAGACTATTTTGTTAGAAACATCCACAAGCTTCATGTAGATTTTCGTAATTCGGATTTTTTTTATAGCTCCTAAACGGATTTGGATAAAAGAACGTGAATGCTCAATCAGTAAGTTCATTGTTTGTTCTCACAACTAAAGTCAGTAGATTCATTCAAGTAGATAGAGTCTGTCAGATAACTCAGAAAAGTCGAAATAATTGAACCTGCACAAAATATGCACATACACACAAATTATAATTTGAAACTTTTGTGCCTGTCTCTATTTAATTCACATTGTTGGAAATGGACAATTAAGCGTCGTCGCAAATTCCGTTAAAATATTTGGAGATGGGCTTCGGATGGAGGATGTGCGGTTCGTTAATTAAAATTGACACAAGACACTTGGTTTAGTT
>VYYJ01003755.1:0-15524 GCA_021029165.1 Cyphoderus albinus
CTTCAAGTTTTAATTCATTGAATGTAGAATTTTTCAAAATTCAGATAAAGTTTTCTCGAAAAGGTGCAAGAAGGTGCAGCTGAAATAAGCACCAGTAAGTACAACTTTGTATAAATTTTCAGACGACGGTTACTGTATGGCGTACACTTGCATACAAAATGAGATATGGCTACCCTATTATTTTGTACATTTTAATTAAAAATTTGTAACATTTGCACGCCGACATTATTTACCGCCAGATTAAGTAGTGTATTTGTCGTTAATCATGGGCTTAAATGAAGAAAATTTTAGTGGATGACCAATCGGAATCAGCGTAATGCATTGAACCAAAGTGTGCGACGTCGCCGCACAGCATTGCAAGGAAACGGCGTTTTATTTTAAGTGAAGATGGATTTGTTGTGGTGGCATTTCATTTATCAAGTGATGAAGCTGAAAATATTTCTATTGTTTAATTTTAGTTGGCTTTACATATTAATTGTAGCTAGAAATAACAGCAGTAGTTAACTCTGATTATATTATTAGGTACCGTATTGGAAAGAATTGTTTCTTGTGGTTTTGGCAAAAAATATTTTTAAAATTGTTGGAAAAGTTTGAATTTAAATATTTAGTAGCAAATAAACAAATATATTAATTAAATTGGCCAATTAACACAATTTACTGTAGCGGAAAGGAAACGAAAGACAGACAATTTTATATTTTCCAAAATTTTATTGTCAATTAATTGTTAGTTCATGTCATTCCATTTCATGATTTGAAGATTTAATTATTTGGTGTTTGCTTCTCTTCAGGTCAATGTAAGCAAAGCTTAGGTAAATACATATATATGATTAATTATAGAATAATTGTTATTAATGGGTGACAAAACGTTAAATAAGTTAAGTTAAGCTAATGCTAGTTAAACGTTTACGTTCAATTTCATACATATTATAGTACTAACGAACTAACTGACTAATTGGCATAATTATTCTTTTATTTTTGAGGAAATTGAACATTTGCATTACTCTCAAAACAGAATTTTTAACCTCATAAAATAAAATAAAGATGCGATGGGTCAAATAAATTCTATAATTGTGACATGTAGAAAAGATTTTATTCGATGCATTAATTTAATCAATAAATAATTTGATTTGCATTTTCTTTTGAAAAGCTATGCGTAAACATATTTTAAGAATATTTTTATTGCGGCAGATTTACAGAATTTATGTATTTGAAAGATAATTTGTTTGGGAAACCTCTTGCATTTATTAACAATATTTTTAATTAAGTCGAATAAAATTGGTTTTTGATGTGAAAATGCTCATTTTCATACATTTATCTAGATTGAGCTTCACTTTGTATGATTTATGCACAAGTCGATATTTTTAGTTAACAATACAACTTTTGAAATAATGGTGAAATTGTAACATTACCGAAAATACGTGAAATCAATATTTTATTATTGCTATTAAATAGAGTTGGTATATCCGAAGTGATTGTGCGTAGGTAGAATTATTTTATGGACCTAAAATATTTACAAGTAGGAAACTGATTGAAAAACTTGCTCGTTCTAAATAAATAAATTTTTTATTTTCACACAACGCAAGTAAAGATATGAGTAGCTTCAGAATGAAAATGTTGTTAAAACAGGAACGCACTTTAAATTGCGAATAAAATGCGTCTCCAAAATGATTTCAAAATCCAACTTGTTTAGTGGTTGAAATCTAGATTTTTATCTTAGAAACACTTCCCTTCTCACGGAAAGCTTGAAATATGTCATGAATGACGTATGTAGGTGAAATTGAAACATATTCCGAGAGAGAGAAACCTAACGACGCACATTCATAAAAAATATTAGCAGCCATTAACTGCCAATATCCGTTAAAAACCATTATTAACCAATATGTCCGGCAATGGTCAATTTTTAAAAACCATGGAAATTTACCAACCCTCACGGTACTTTTATGTATATTACTGGGAATGCGGAGAAGTGAAAAATGGAACCATAGACCATTTGTAATTACTTAATAAAACCTTTAAATGTGTCATGGAATTGTGTGAAATATTGTATTAAAAATATGTACATTTTTAACAAATCAGCCAAATAATAAAAATATTTAGGTTCTAATAGAAATTTATAAGCAACTCAAAATTCACACTTTTTCCCTTTCGGCGGTGGAATTTCCTTTTCTTCAAGTTTCCACGGCGTTCTGGAAATCTCCTTGCCGTCCGCGTCCGCTATCACTTTGACTAATTGATGTGTCAGCACATTCACCGACTCACATTGCCCCACAATCTTGTTTTAAACAAAAATAAGTTATTAATGAAGTAACCCATTTTGATTAATTAATTATTTAACCAATTAAAGTTGTAATTACCTGGTAAACCCGAAACCTTTGTCTGGGCTCGACCTCCACATCCTGGCTAATTGTGACCATTTCCTGCCACAGCGGCATATCCTTGTGTGTCTCCTTCCAATTAAAGCCGCATTCTTTTTCCCTGCATTTTTTGGGATCACCTTTTCCGCTATAATTGCCCGATGCAGTGAATTTATCTCTGACCTCTGGCGCAATACAGGTGGGTGTGAAGCCATTGCTCGAATAAAAGTAGGCGGCGGCCTCGTGCTCCACAAAGTTGTAGGTGATGCCGATGGCCAAATTAAAGCTGCACTTACGGACGTAGTCGCTCCTTGAGTTGTCGCAGGCGCTGGCAAACACAAGTTTTTCTTGGGGCTCGGCGCAGTCCTTAATTGGACCGGGAACGTCACAGCAAAAGGCTTGCAAATTGGAAAGGCCGAAACCGTCTTGCTTTTTATTGTCGCCAAGATTCTTCCCGCCCCAGGCAACTTTCAACCCACAAACGGCCTCCCGCGGTCTGCAGACTTCCTCCTTCTGGGGCTTCGCATATTCATCCAGGTCCTTGAGACGGTTGTCACTGTCATCGTGACCTTCTCGGACAAAGCCGGCGTCCTCGCCGCAGCTGCAGATAAGCTTGGAGTCGTGGAAGTAGAACTTGTCATCTTTGGCTTTAGGCGACATCTGGATAACTCCCTGGATTCCAATACCGGCACCTACGCAGTTGAGAATTCCATAGAGTCCAAACTTGTCCCAGGTTTCCAGCTCCCAGTCCTCCTTAGGCTCCAGAAACGACAGTTCTTTCTTTCGGTCTGGGGCGTTCTCCGGGCTCCGACAAATTGCCTTGATGAACACGATGCCAGAGTAATCGTCACCAGATGATGACTTGCTGGAACCGGCTTTTCCTGCAGCAACAGACGTCCAGCCCCGAACGTACAATCCATCAGGACAGAATTTCCATTCTTCCTGGTCATTGTAGGGACCTGAAGGATTTGGCGTCCTTATTATGACGCCCGTTCTGCCCTTTAATGCACTCTGGTCACCCTCCATGGTCTCAGGCTTTGTGGGCATATCGTATTGTGACCTGTCCTCGCACTTTAAAATTGGCGAACTCTGCGAGATCGCCCAGTCCCGCCCACGAATGGGATGCACCGCCTCCCAACCGGACTCACTTTCGATGTTACCGATGTCATTGAACTCAAGCGCCTCCTCACCAACAACATTTCCATCTTTGTCCAGATCCTTTCTTACAAATTTGTTGGTGAAAACTTTGTAAATTGCGGAGAATCCGATAACCTGGAAGATTTCGCTTTTCATTTTTGGCATTGTCTGGAAACTCTTTTCCTGGCTCACAGCTTTGTTCCAGATGACTGAGTTGTTGGAACTCCAGTCCATTTGTTCGGTTTTTCCCAGCTGTTCTGCAAAGCTCTGCCTTAGCTCATTTTTAGCTGAGTTCAGCGTCCAGCCGAGACTCTCGTAGATTTCGACGACCTTCTCCAACTTCCCCTCCATATTCCAAGTTAGCCCCACAAAGACGTCGATCAGACAAGTTTTCATCTCGTCTTCCCCCTTGCTTCCGAGATTGTCGCAGTTGGCGATGAGCTTCAGCTTTTCTTCCGCCTTGCCCTGATCCTTTAAGGCGACAATGGGCGACTCCACGGGACAGCATTTCATTCTAACATTGAGGACTCCGATGTTGTCGTAGTGGCGAATGGTGCCGTTCTTGGAAATTCGACGGGAGCGAATGTTGACGCCACAGAGGGCCTCTTTGGGTCTGCAGAATCGGTCATCAGTCCAGATATAGTCTATGTCGTCGTTAGCATTCTTCTGCTCACTTCCTTTTTTCTTCTTTTTCTTCAGGTCCTTGAAGACCCCCTCGTTGGCCGCTTTCTCTGCCTTGTGCTTTGCCAGAAGTTTCGGGTCCTCGCCGAGGTCATCGCCACAGGAACAGTGTATACGGAACTTGGCTAGTGCCTCGTCATCGCCGAACTTCTGGTACGGCTTCATACCCAGCGCAAATCCAATCGCGACTCCGCTTTCACACCGGAAACTTCCGGCTTCCGGCAAACCCTTCTTGGAGTTGTACACCTCCAGTTTGGAACTGTCGCCGCCTTGACTTTGGATAACGAGATTCTGCTGTTCCTTATCTTTCTCGCCCGCATTGGCAACCGGGGTGCACTGGAAGGCAAGTGTGTCAATGCCATAGGACTCTTTCATGGTGCCACCTTCCGGGTCATTGGGGACATCGATGTTACCGCGCTGACTGTGGAAGCCCGTGATGAAGCTACCCTTTGCCGAGCAATTTTGCCAGGTGTTATCTTCCCAAGATGTATCGTGATTGTACACAATGTCCAAGTCTCTGGAACCCTCGATGTAGTTGGAGGTGGGGTCCAACGTGTCCAGGGCGTAGACGGCGCTGTAGTCCACTTTATACTCTCTGAACCGACATTCCTCAAAGACGTCCTTGGGTGCCTCCGTGTTTGGAACATGTCCAGGCGGTGGCGGCGGCGCTGGCATCGGTTCCTCGGGTACCTCACATTCCTTTCCAGGATTTTCGGGAAGCTTTGGGTCTACTTTGGACTCCCTTTTCAACTCCTTACTAGCGGCGTCCAATGTAACCATCTCCATTTTATTTGTATGCACCAGCACAAAGGGGTTATCTTTGCAGACCCCCACCGTTTGATAGATGTCCACTCGGGTTTTTGCCTGCAGTGAAATAGACCTATGCATTTTTTGCACCTCCTGGAATACTTCCGGGGGATAATCCGTAAAAATCTTTTGCAAATCTGGCGCTAGACACGTCGGCGTATAGCCCACGCTCTTGTAAAATCTTCCAGCATCCCCTTTCTTAATCAGGTCGTACTGGATCCCCAACATCATTACAAACTGACATTTTCGCTCCCTGTTATACTTCCGGTTGTCACAGGTCGCAGCCAATAAACTTTTTTCTTCCTTCTCGCAGCCCTTGATAGGACTGGGTACGTCACAGCAGCCCATCTTCAAATTCGTCATTCCCCCATTTGCCCCTTTGACCTTTGGATCGGGATCTTTCGCGAAACCCGCTTGGCTATAGCAGAGCGCCTGTCGCCTCCTGCAGACAATGTCGCGATTTACCTCAGGTACGAAGTTGTCTAAATTGTGGATTCGGATGCCGAAGCCGGTGTCAATACCCATCCCGCATAGAAATCGAATGTCCAAAATACCGTAGCCACCGTCTTCACTCTTTTTGCCCCTTGGCGTTGACTCAATCTCAACCCCAACGGCGGCGCCCAGACATTTTTGGTAGTGCGCCCCAGGGTCGCCCTTGAACTCGCTCCGCCATTTTTCCACATCCGCGGCCCAATGCTGATGCACGTGTACCTTTTCCTGGATGACCTTGAAACCTGGGGTCATGCATTGATAGGCCAGTGATACAACACCAATTACGTCCTTGGACGACATTTTCTCACTTCCCGTTTCCTGGATCATTCTCTTCACGGCAATAGAGCGAATGTAGCTGCCCTCAGGACACATGTGGGTGTCGTACCATTTGTGGACCGGAAACGGAGGAAATGGCGTCTGACCTATGACCCCGGTGCGGCTGCAATTGTCCTCGGGTTTGAAGGGTCTCCATAGTCGCTTCCCCTCGGCTCGACGGTATAACATTTTTTTCTCCACATGAAGCCAATTGCGACCCTTAAGTGGTGCCATATCTGCCCAGCAAGGTTCGGGATTTTTATTCCCAAGGTCGCTTAACGTCACCTCGGATTCCTCCTGGGTGTCCAGGTTCTTTAGCACAAATGTGTTTGTGTACACCAGATAGATTCCACAATGACCTACGACCTGGTGCACTTCCACCTTGGAACGCGGTTGTATTTCCAGCTTGCCTTCCACAGTGGCCGCCATGAGCCAAATGATTTTGTTGGAGCCTTTGCCCGAATCGGTTGAATTTTTGCCAACACTCACCGGAAATATGGCGTCCTTCCAAGAAAACTTTTTAGGAGCCACCTTGCTTTGTCCCACGGTGTCCGCAAATCTCTGTGACAGCTCCTCCTTGACGCACCGTAAAGTCCAGCCAATGCCGTCGTAGAAATTTGTTGCGGAGGTGGAGGCACCTGCGGCCCCTTCAGTTCCACCGTAGTCGTAGGATAACCCCACCGCCGCCTTGATGGCACATTGTCTCACCTCCTTGGAACCTTTATTGTCACAAATGGCATTCAGTTCTTTGGACTCCTTCGGTTCGCAAGTCTCGGCGGGAGATGGAACCTCGCAGCACTTGGCCCTGAGATTGGAAATTGCGACGTTGTCATGTTTCTCCAAACTCACCGTTTTCTGGAAATCTGAGCTGTGGTACATGTAACCACACATGGCTTCACGGGGCCTGCAGACCTGTGCCTCCTCCCAGTCTCCTAGACCAACCGCAGATCCAGCGCCATCCACTGCGCTATTGTTGCCGGCATTTTCCTTGGGGTCCTTTGCAGAGTCGTCGTGGATCAGGTGAGTTCCACAGCTGCAGAGATGCTTCAAATTTTCCACAGCTGTGTCGTCCACAACGGGGCCTTGGTAAGGACGGAGTTGAACCTCAAAGCCGACGGCGACGCAGCCTTCTTTACACTTTTTGCTTTTGGAGTTTGCGGGAGCTTTGTCTCCAACAGCATTAATTTCTAACCGCTGGGAATCCCCCTTACCATCCACTTTGAAGCATTCCATGCCCATGTAGTAGAGGCCGTAGGCGTCCAACGGTTTGTTCGATTTTTCGTCTAGAATTGCACCCGAGTCGGATTCCAGGCTATGAATGTAGCTATTGTCAGAGCAGTTTTTCCATTCCCTGGGAAATGTCTTGAGATTGTGTCTCAAATCTTTGTCCACTGGACCGGTTACGATGATGGCGTTTCCCTTGTCATCAGCAAAGTCGAAGGTGGTGGATTCGGGAAGTCCGTGGAAAAAGACTTTTTCGCCTGACCCGTTTTTCGGAGGATTGAGCCACTCGGATTCTATAAGTACATCCCCGGCAATTGACGCTTCTGTGGTGGTTGGGGCTTCGGTAATATTTAGGAAGTTGTAGGGACACTTGGGGTCTGGCACCAGAAGTTTGAAAATGTCGTCGAAAACGAATGTCTGCTCTTTGACGGACTCGGAGGAGGCGGTAGCGGAATCTTCGGCTGCAAAAACAATTCTTTGGAACACCGGAGTGAAAACTAAGATTGCGCCTTGGCCTTCGTCGAATGTACAGATTCCCATTTGCTGTCGGTATTCCACACGCTCGTTGGGATCCACTTCAGTCTCAATGTCTGCAATCTGCAAGCCGCTCCAGATTTCTTCCGGCGCGGAGCCCCAGTTGTACTGACAGCCTCCGTCTTGGTCCTTGCACTGTAATACCTGGAACTTCCGCCGGAGCTGCTCGCCAATGCACGCGGGCGAGTAGCCGATACTGGAGTAGAAAAAACTGGACATTTTGTGCTCGCTGAGAAGGCTATAGCCAACGCCCACGCCTAATGCTACGGAGCACTTTCTTCTTTTGGCGTCCCGCCGATTGTCGCACACTGCGGCGGGAATTGATTTTTCGGATGGCTGACATCGCACAACCGGCGACTCTGTTTGACAGCAGACAACCTGCAAATTGGAAATGGAACCTTTTGAACTCCGCTTGCTTTTGACACCGCACATTGCTTGACCGGCGTGGCAATACTTTTGGTCACTAAATTTTTTTTCTTCCTTGAAACCTGCGGTGGCGTCCACAGCGTGAGAATCCTTGAGGTCACCGCCGTCCCATTCGGAAAGGTGTCCCACAAATGCACCAAGTGCCACCTGTTTGTAAGGCGGTGGCTTCTTGCCTTTTTCTTCGTTCAATGAAAATTCTTTCCATTCCCCGTTGTTGGGCGTGGAACAGAGGAAAACTATGTTGGAAATTGGCGTACTGGAACCTTCCGCTTCGGTGTCCCCATTTTCTCCGGCTTCAGCGTCATTGCCCCCGGCGGCGCTGGACCATCCCCACTTTCGCATGTAGGTGCCATCCGGGCAAAAAAGTAATTTTGCATCGCTCTCATCCGCTGAACCTTCTTGTCCTGGAAGCAGCAAACCTTTTCTGTCTTTGTTACCTGCAATTTCGTACAACTCGTTTCCACCTTCAGTCCCGGGATTCTCAAGTAGTTGTTTTCCATCCATTGTGATATCCGGTCTAGGCTTGTGCTTGAGGGCGTGATTGTTGATGGAGCGAATGGGCGCGTTGTCCCTCCAGCAGCCGGAATTACCCGGCTCAGGAACGTTTCCGGTTAGTGAAAATATGTCCGTGGGAAAATTTGGCTCCCGCAGGGTATTTTTTAAGTGACCTGTTGAGACGCTCATGGAGGTCATTAGAAACTGGTCAACATAGGTCACATAGGGGTCACACCAACCTATCGCTTGGAACACCTCAACTCGCGTTAGCTCTGGGACTTTCAAGGACAGCGGGACAACTAGTGGCTTGGACCACTCGATACCCAAGGGAATCTCCTGGGCGCTGCCTTCCCAGCTGATGCAGGTTTTGTTGCTGAGTGGCACATCTGCGCCAAATTTTTTTGCGAGTGAGGCACCCATGCATTCCTGGTTGTGTCCAAGGGCTTCATAAAGCTCCGCAGTTTTCTCATTTCCGGGGAAATCATACGACATTCCAATGGACACTTGGAAGTCGCACTTCCGCTCTGCCTCACTTCCGGTGTTGTCGCAGACCACGGTTTTGTAAAATTTCTCACCAATCTCGCAATTTCCTAGGGGACTTTTAACGTCGCAGCATGATGCCCGAACTCTTTCAATGGCGTGGTCACGCTTCCTCTCCTGAATCTGGAAGCCGCAAATTGCCATCCGGTCGGGACACAGTAGAGTCTCCTGCTGTATCTTTACCTTTGACCCCTTGGAAATTTGCATTCCTGGTTGCAGTACACCATCGCAACTACAAAGGATTCCTGTGTGAATAACCTTACCCTTTCCAGGCTTCGCCTTGACTTGGAAGCCAACAGCCAAGAACAACGTGTCACCCCCACCCCCGGAGGAATTGGCACATTTACAGGGACTCAACTTGGCTTTGGAAACCTGCGCTTCCGGTGCGACATCCAGCGCTACCTGGTGGCTGCCGCTTTGATTTCCATTGGACTCCACACCCGAGCACCGGAACTTGATTCCCAGCACGTCGCCATTTCCCGCGTCTTCCTTAAAAATTGGGGCAAAGTGAGACACAAAAGTGCCCTTAGAACAGTTCTTCCATGGAAGCCAGCGGTCGCCCTGGTTGGCTTGGACATGCTGTGGGAAATCTAGGGAAGTGAGAATCTGCGCATTTCCGGCTTCCGTCACGGACTCTTCAATGGACTCAGAAGTATTCCAGGGTGATACAGGGTTGCTACTTTGAAATTTCTCTAGTTTCAGCTTGTTCCTTGGTTTCATTGTTCCTGTCCCGTTTTGACCTTCCGGTTTCTTCCAATTCTTTGGTTTCATACTGCAACGGACGGGACCATCCAGTTCGGGAAATTGCTCCAGGTCATGGAACATTTTTTCTTCGGAGAGAATCTCACCCCCGGGATTTTTCGTGACGTGGATGAAGTGATTGGAAAGCATGAGAACGTTGTTAAGCTTTGCCATAATTTGAATAATTTCCACTCTTGTTTGGCCATTTACCGGGATCGTGTGATTGTAGGAAGTTAGGCCATGCTGAAATATCCGGGTTGCGGTGTAATCTTTCCAGTCAAGTGAACAAGGTTTGGGTTGGGAAGTCCCTTTCTTTAAATTCCGGCGCTTCATTTCAAACTTGTCGCCACAAAAAGATCCATCCTTCAATGCCCTGGAAATGGTCTTTTTTAGAGTGGGCGTGATGCAGGGAATGGAATAGCCCACGCTGAGATCCATAATGGACTCCTCCCGGTTTTTCTCCATGTCATATGTAATTCCAATGTCCAAGTTGATTTCGCACTCGCGGTCCTCTAGGTAAGCGAGATTGTCACAGACGGCCACAACCCGCGAATCGAGTTCTCTTGGACTGTCGTAAGTGTCATTTCCGGGATGTGGGACATCGCAACATTTGAACTTGAGATTTGTTATTCCAGGTGCGTCAACGTTTTTCCAGTCGCCCTCAGGGTGAGGTCCGGCAAGGCCGGAAACGGCGCATAAAGCTTGGTAGGGGCGGCAGCCAATAATTTCTGGTGTAATCCATGGATTCTTTGGTGGATCAGGAGTGTCTAAAACACCTTTTCCGGAGCACACCATCTTCATACTTTCTATTCCAACCTGATCGGTACCGGAGGAGTTTGTTTCGGTTCCATTTCCACTAACCCCACCATTTCCAGCCAGTTGGAAACCAACTAGGACACCGGTGTAACATTCTTGAAAATACATTTTTTGTTTATTGGAATTCGGCTCGAGGCCGGGATGCTTTAATATCAACTCTTGTTCCCCCTCTTTGCCCTTGTCCGGTTCGTCGCATTTCGTCATCAGATGGGCCATTCCAAGATCATCTTTGGCGTCCTGACTTTCCACATCGTTGGAGTTTATAACGACTGGCTCACTAGAGAAACCGACCATGTATGCACCATCATCGCACGCCTGTGCCTCCAGAGGTTGAGATTTCGATACATTGGAAAGGCGTCGGTTGTCCGGCGCGTCAACGCGGATTTCACCCTTTGCCAAATCCGCCAGCTCAAACGAGCATGGACATGAATATCCGTGGAATCCGATGAAGTCTTGATTCGGGTCATGTTCGGGTTTTGGGAGGGGGCGAATGTAATCTCTCGCTTTAAAGGTTCCACCTTCGGCCCAGCAATTTTTCAAAAAGTCGCGCTCTTTTGGTGGCTTATATCGACGAGAAAGTCGGTGGTTCGCTTCTTCACCTGACCACTCATCGTCGACGCCTTTCTTAAGAAACTTGTCTTCACGTACAAGTTTGTCTGTTGCAACACGGAATGGACCGCACTCGCCGAAAATTTGGAACACCTTGGATTTTGTTCTTGCATCGATTACAATATGTTCTTGCACTGACATTCCCCGATGCCAGATTTTTTGTTTTTTCGACCACTCGTAGCGTAGATTACCGATGTCATCCACGGACCTGGCAACATGATCCCTGAAGTTGTCCTCCAAATCGTCGATAACACAGTCAAGACCCCAACCTATGGATTCGTAGAAAATGGCCGCGTTCTCGATATCCTTCGATGTTTGATCGTAATTAACGCCAACCTTCATTTTAACTATACATCGTTTCGGATTATCAAATTCGGTATTATCACATTCTCCTATTTCCTTTCTAATTTCGATGGGTTTGCATTTTACTGCGGGATTTGGAACATCGCAGCACTTAACCTGTGCTCTAGTAATTCCCATGTTGTCATAAACGAGTAGTGGATGCTCATCCATTTCCGCTTCGGATCTCGTTTCGAAAGGTTTCGATCTCGTTCTCACACCACAAATAGCTTGTCTCGGGCGGCAATTTTCGGGTTTCGTCCAGTTACCATGTAGGCCAGTAAGATATTTTGGGAACTCATCTTTCGTCTTCCAAATTGTTTCCGAACAGGAACATTGGAGCTTGAAACTCTCCAATCCCATGTCATCGCCCAATTGTCTTGGCGGTACGGAACTCACCTGAAAACCGATGCCAGTACCACACGCACAAGTCCTCCAGTCCCAGCTCACTTCGTCGAGAATCGGTGCCCCAGGAGTTACTCCCATGATAATATGGTCACCCTTTGCATTTTTGTGAATATTTCGACAATGAAAACCGACAATAATTAAACCCGATAAATCCTGCTTTGGAGGCTCTGCGCCCGTGCCTTGCCTCTCCACGTAGACACTATCCGCATACCACAAATCGTCTCCTGCTGGCTCCTTGCAAAACTGCCATTCCGAATATTGCGTTTCATCGGGAAAATCGGTTTCCAACACCGGAGTCTCCAAAATAATCCCATCCGCAACAAATTCATACGGTGAAGGATTCAACTCCAGAGATTTTCTTTTTGCCAGTTTCAAATTTTGTGCAAAATCCGCCAGAACCTTGGCGCCACCGGGAGTGTCCGCTATGATGGGAGAATTGTCTTCCCAACACTGGAGTGCGGGGACCAAGTCAACCGGCTTCACTGGCAAATCAAGTGTTTCATTATGTACGATATATCGATTTGATTTGACGATGTAATCGCCACAAGTTGCGATGACTTGATACACGTCCTCTTTTTTCTCGGCGGGTATTTTTTGCGTGTCGTCGAAAACACTGGCAAATACCCACACCGGATCTGGAGCAGTGGACCAGTCATAGTTTCCATTTTCGGGACACTCCGTCTTCTGATCTATGCAAATTTCTTTCAGCCGGTCTCGGATATGTTTGCCGATGCATGGAAGTGTGTGACCAATACTTTCGTAAAACCGCCGCCTGTCTAGAACCTCTTTTCTTTTTGAATCGTCAATATCTGCGTAGGAGACACCCACACTAAGTGCGATTTCGCAGGGACGTTCTTGACTGTTAACGGAGTTGTCGCAGTAGCCAACGTATATCTGTGTGACCTCCGGTTTGCAAGTGTGTACTGGGTCAAACACGTCGCAGCACTTGGCCTTCAAATTATTCAATGCCGAGTTATCAATTTTGATAGAGTTGTCGTCTTCCGGTTTATAGCGCGCAGGTTGGAGCTGACCTTGGAAACCGCAATATGACCTGTTTAGGTTTACAAACTTGCGACTCGCTCCACATACCTCGGCTTCCAACTTGGGTGTTGTTTTTCGCATTTTTTGTGCCTTTTTTTTGAGTCTTTGTGGAAGCTGCAAACTCCAACTTTTCAATTTCAACCTGACCCACGGAACAAGTTATTCCTACGTTGTCCGTAGCGATGTCGTCTCCAGCGTCACCTTGCGGCGGCATTGAGTTTACCCGAAAGCCGATGGCGTAACTTGCCGTGTCGTTACTCTCTGTCCAACCGTTCGCATCATCCACTGCAACAGGAGATTTGAGCCCAGGAGTGGTAAATTCCAACTTGGCAATTTCCTCTCCATCCTTTTCGGGGTCGTGGCACCGGAAGCTGAAGGTAGTGACCCCAAAATCATCCTTTTCCTCCGAATGGTGTTTGACATTTATGGCGCGTACGTAGGAATATGTTTGGGCAATATTTCCAATCTTCCCAGTTTCCAAAGTCAGTTACAAAAGTGCCCGCAATGGTGATACCACCAACAACATCGGTGAAATCACCGCCATTCGCGGTCTCGGGCTCGTCGTACTCCAGGATCTCCAGTGTATCGTTTTCCCCGGGTCCAATAAGCTTTTCCCCCTCCGGTGTGTAAATAATCTGAATCGCGTCTCGGTCTTGCCAGCAGGTTGGCAAAGGTTCCTGATCTAGTGGAAGCGCGGGAAACTGAAACTCATCTTCTGGTGACCCCGGAGCGGCAACAAACGTGTTTGTTCTTACACTGTAGAGGCCACACCTTCCAAAAACTTGCTGAATCTCCACAGGACCTTTTTCAGCGTCCAGGATAATTTGTCCAGTGATGTTAGTCAAGGGGTGCCACATCGATTCCGACCACTTTGGAGTTCCCAAATTGTTCTGAAAATTATCACGAACATGCGGGATCACGCAGGGCAGGGTGTGACCTACGCCCTCCATGATGTTCAGTTTTGGAAGCATTTCCTCATCCTGCGAATTCCGCTCTACGCCTATGAGCACTGTCACGTCACACTCATACTTTCCCTTGGTGAGACCCTTAGGTGGGGTGCATTTTGCTACCGGAACTTTTTCTTCTTTGGCTTCGCAAGTCTTCCCGGGGGATGGAATGTCCACGCACTTCATTTTTATTGCGGTCATCCCAGAGTCATCCGCTGATCCTTCAACCTCGTCCCACTTCGGCTGGAATCCCTGTAAACCCTGGAGTGGCTTGCACATCAGTCGGTCCTGCCATGTGCCATTGTTGTCAACATCCGGAAATGTTTCAACAATAGAAACCTCATCGCCCGGAGTCTGCGCACAGCTGCAAATCAGCTTAACATTCTCCGTGCCAATTTTGTCGCTTCCAGCGCCCTTGCCTAACATAAGCTGGTAGCCTACGGTGATGCCACTTTCGCAAACCAATGGCTTATGATCACCTTCCCACTCTATTTTCTCCAGCCCGGTTTTTTGGAACTCCAAATTTTCCTTAGAATTTGAATCTTGATCAGTTTTTCCTGGATTGTCAATGTCTTTACAGCCGAGAGTCCAGCTTAACCACACCAACTTTGTCTTTACCGCCACCCTCCTTCTGTTTCTCATGGCGTTTCCACCGCCCTTTGGAAATAAATCCAGTACCACCTGAGCAATTCCCCCAATTGTCCCATTTTCCGGCGGCCGTTTTCGCCTTTCCACTTGGCAAGATCCAGGATCCCCCTCCGGCGGAATCCTTCTCCAATTTACGGTTTGAACCAGCGAGTCCATGGAACCGGCATAGTGGCACCTTCACTTTGGGCGCTATTAAAGTCTCAGCCTTGACATTTGGACCTTTTCGTTTTCCTTTGCCATTGGTGTCATTACGTTCCCGGGCATCCGGGGCAATTTGGACATCGCCACCGCCGTCGTTTGTGGAATTGTTATTGTCATTTCGCGCCTTTCGCAGCAAATCTTCCGGCACCTCCCGCCATTCTTCGTATTCCATTTTGTGAATCTGATCCTCGATCTCTTCCAGAAAAACTGATGTGTATACCCTCATATAAGAGATTTTAGCGTACACTTGGTGAAGCTTGCTTCTGGAACCTGGCGGCACCAAAAGCCTTTTCTTCACAGGAAACCTTTCCTGTACCAGTGTGTCCAACCCCGATTCTTCGGAGTCCTCCCAGGGAAAGTAACATTCACTGGAGCCGTGACCTTTGCACTGAGTCTTGCGGAGAATGACCTTCATCTCTTCTTGGAAATATGTGATGTCGTAGCCTACCGAGATGTAGAATTTCTGCTGCACTTTTCCGTCTCCGCCCGCGAGGCCCCCACCCGCGCCCTCCTGTGGAGGCATGGATACTCCCACGCCCGATACCATCTCGCACTTTGTCCATGTCTCCGTGTTTCCAAGATTTTCACAGCTCAGCACCAACTCAAGACCCTCTTGGGGAATGAGATCATCGGTCAAAGGGTCTGGTACTGGACAGCAGGCGAATCGTATATTGGTGACCCCATTTGACCCAGATCTCACACTCACTTGACATACGGCTTTTAACGGGGCGCAGAATACGGCGGAATTTATGTCTTTCTCTGGAGTGGC
>VYYJ01003756.1:0-15520 GCA_021029165.1 Cyphoderus albinus
CCTTTGGGATGGATGGTGATCTCGGCGATTTGAGTGTGAGTGGTGATCTAGGATTACCTGGGGGAGATATAAGCTTGGACGGGGGATTGGGAGCTGGGATAGGAGGTGCCTTAGATGGTATGGCGGCTGACTTAGGTATGGGAGGCGACTTGGGCATAGGAGCTGGAATAGGAGGTGCATTAGATGACATGGCGGCTGATTTTGGTTTGGGTGGCGATTTGGATCTGGGAGGTGGGCTAGGAGGCGACTTGGGTCTTGGAGGTGATTTCGGTTTGGGAGGGGGTGGGGATTTGGGTTTAGGGGGTGACTTGGGTTTAGGTGGAGGGGCGGATTTAGGTCTTGGTGGCGGCTTGGATTTAGGAGGTGGAGCTGATTTAGGATTAGGTGGAGGTGCTGATTTGGGGTTAGGAGGGGATCTAGACCTAGGGCTGGGTGGGAGTGCTGACTTGGGACTAGGGGGCGGGGGAGGCTTGGACTTGACAGCTGGAGGTTCTGCAGGAGGAGGCGGATCTAGTGCAGCTGGAGGTTCTTACTTTAGAAATTTTTTATTCGTTTCAAATGTGTGCAAGCGAATATTTTGACTGATTTAATTCTCATCTGTAGGTGGAGGGAGAAGAGGAGGAAAAAAGAAAATAATCAAGAAGGGCAAACGGAAAGTGAAAAGGAGGCGCACCTGGCAATCCAGTTTCAGCTCCCAGACAGCGAGAACGCGGGGTGGGAAGGCCGCCCGAGGAGGAGCTGGAAAGAAAGTGAAGGTGGTTAGAAGACGCCTCAGTTGGCAACAGACCGGACGCCAAAGAATTGCCAGTGGCAGTAGCAAAGTGAAAAATGGACGTACTCAACTAGTAAAGAAACGATTTACTCCAGCGAAGCGAGTGGCTCAGGTGGGTCTGAAGAAAGTGGGCGTGAACGCAAACGTCCGCCAAATGCAGCAGAGAGTACAAGCCACCACACGAAGAACGGCACTAGCAAAAAGTCAAAAATCACAGCAAACTGTTCGGAAATCGCGAATTCAAAGCACACGATTCCAAACCAGCGCCCAGAGCGTGACCAATCCGAAGGCAGCAAAGAGAATCGTCGCAGGTGGAAATTCCGCCGGAAAATTAAACCTGGGCATGGTCAAACCTCTTGTTGGTTCTCCACGCAAGCCAACAACTTCATACAGACGACCGTTATTAGGAATCACTTCAACCACTCTCCGAAGCGTGCAGCGAGGACGCGCCGCTGGATGATCACATTTTTTTCAGAAATTGTTCATTAAATTACATCTCACTTGAAAAAATAAATCTTCCATACACAAATACATAATAGCATTAACCATCTCATTTTATCATATATTATTTTCATGATTTTTAAAGCATCAAAAGCACACTGCACCATCTTTTGTGCTCACACAGTAACACTTTTGCTGTAGCTGAACAAAGACGGTTTGCTACTGTGGCTAAAGAAAAGAATGACACTCATAAAATGTTAATCACGGTCGGCAGATGGAGGAACGAGCCAAGGCAAGTTCTCTTTAAAAGCAACTTTTTCACATGCATGCAAAATTCTTTTCATTCTACATACTCTAACTCTAGTACTCCAGGTTGCATTGCAACTTGCAAACTGCTACTGAAATACGGATAAATCTCATGTGTGTGTGAGTGAGGGTGAGGGTGAACTGAACAGGTACTTCCTCCTACTGCACTCATAATAATCCAAGAGATTATAAAATTAGAATTAGCAAACAAGTCAATAAATATCTGCAATTACATATTTAAGTAATCTTTGGAGGAAGCAATCAAATGGTTGTAAATTAGCGGAAACAGCTGCAATTAATTGTGTTTACAACATTATGCAAAACAGCGTTTTTAAACTAATCTAACCTAATATAATGTAATCTAAATCTTACGTCTAAGGCGCTGATTTTTTCAGGTGACATGACATAAGGCAACAAAATAAATGAAAGGGAGGGAAAGAAGGAAGGAAGTTGAAACTGCGAAAGTATAAAGATTTTTCAGTAAATAAGTTAACAGTTCGAAAATAAAATAAATAATGCGAATTAAATGCCGATACCGAATTAGCAATTAAGTAAATATTTTTATTACGCACCAACCAACCAATCGAGATTTTAGTATTGCGGTTCTCATCGTATTTAATTGGAGTAGGTCATCATTGTAAAATATTTGTTTCCTAATTTGAAATAACTGTTTAGGTATTCTGAAAAACTTTGTTGTGTATTCGTAGGTAGCTTCATAATTAGAAATAAATAAACAATTTTAAATGCTCCGGCCGAACAAAAAGCAACCAGTAGCAAGTTTGTATAGTAATAAAAAATAAACTAAAAATGCAACAAGCCCCTGTCATTGCTTGATATTTTTTCTCGCCTCACTCTTCAGGTATTTGAAGGAAAAGCGTGGAGAGTGGAGGATCATCATCCTGCCTGACTGACTCGTGTGAGATATTATTATGCTACTCTGAATAGAATGAGACAAAGAGCGAGTAGTGAACAAAGTAAAGTACGGCTTTACTCATACTCACTAGCACTTCTTCGAATGCCAACCAGATCGGTTTGAAGTCTATCTGTATTTATATTTGGGTGCAAAAATTGAGGTTATTTGAGTAATGAAGTCTGTAAACAATAAAGTTTATTCTATTCTATTCTATTAAACGCACCATCATTCCTTCATCATGAAAATGATCCTTTTTGATATTCCGACAACTCCGACTCCCATCTCATCTCTCACTCAGCTCAGCTATAAATATGAGTGACATCGTTTGATATCACATTGCATCTCTGCATTCGCAGTAATCGCAGTCCTCTTTTCTAAAGTAAGAACATTTTTTTCTCCTATTCTCGTGTTTCTCGTGTGTATTTATTCAGATTGTGATTGACGCTATTTAAAAACGCTCTTTATTTTTATCAAGCGTTCACTCACTCAACAAAACTTGCTCAGTCGTCATCATGACATTTTCTTTGGCTTCTTTTTCTTCTTTCTCCTGATGTTGCGGTTTCTCTACGCAGTTCGATTCAAGATTTAAACAGGCTGCGATGACTGTTGACTGATGTTGATTCGATCGTTTTATTTTTGGGAATCTGCCTCTTCATCAATTCTCATTGTTCTTCCTTGATAGGGAGAAATTTCACCCTTGTGTGACAATGTAATCACGCTGTCATGTGAGTGAGAACCGAATTGCGAAATTTTCAGAGCCTGTAATAAAGTCTTGCTTACATAACCAGGAACAAACAAAATCCCTCTGTAGTATGGAAATTGAGAATAGCAATTTACAGGTTTGTTAAACAAGATGGTCTACTACTATTACAGTTTAAAGACAACTTGTCTTTTGATGATATAAAATGAAATGAAATACTCTTCATTATTATGTACCATTTACCACCTACCTGTGATCAACCACGTTTTACATAAAAGCTACTTACGTCAACAAAGTATAAACGAAACGAACACGAAATGGAATCAAAATGAAATCTTTTTTCTCAGTTTCCTTCCGCGTCAGATGTCATGATGTGAGGTAAAGTGAAGTGAATGGGAGTCGGTAACATTTTTATTTTTTCTTTCATGTAAGCAAGTACATTACACTTCTCAGAAGAAGAAAAGGTTTGCACTTATGTAAAGTAAGGGAAAGAGTGAAATTTTATTTATTTTCAGTTATTCGTTATTCATGATGTAAGTAAAGTGACATGAGTCATGTGATTGTTTGTTTGTTATGTAGCTGTTACTTTAGCTTCGCTCCGATTATTGCACACAGGTTGATAAAGAGAAAAAAAACGAAATAAAAACGGAAAGGAAATGTTGCGCTGGGGTGAACAAGCGAAGGCAGAGACAGGCATTGTATTAGAATACAGGTAGCAGAGATTTCCTTTCCTATCGCTCTCGTTCTCGTCGTTGTTGTTTGGTTGCCACTTGCCACTGACTGCCACTGCCACCACCAGTCACATGCATGACGATGACGATAACGCTCTCATCTCACAGTTCCTTCCTGCTCCAACTTTTATTCTGTGTAAACCCTCCGTTTTCATTCAATTCCCTTGTCAAAGTCAAACTCAAACTTAACCTGTTTCAGCTCCACTTTTTTTCTCTTCCTCCTTTCTTTTCCTCTTTGCTACACTTTTCTCACTGTTGCGTCGCATTTGCATTGTACAAATGTAGAGAATGGTGGATTTTCATAATAGCATTCTTTTGTGTATACAATTACAATACATTGCAGATATAATATTGGCAAAAACCACACCACCTGAAAATGTTTCAAACTGTGATGGATGCAGAGTTCCATGATGATTATGTTGTAAGTATTAGATATAGCTAAAATGTAATTTGTATTTTGTAACGTTTCCTTCGTTCGGAGAAATTACGTTTGAAACTAACCAAAACTAAGCAAACTTCCTTTCTGTGGTTTGGTTTGACGTTCACGATCATGATCACGAATCACGATTGTGATTATGCTTTATGATTATGTTATGATGATGGGCTGCTGAGGTTGAGCGGAGCGGAGCGGCGGTTGGATGGAGACCGAACTGCGGGCCTGTAATAAAAATAATGGCTCGCAGTGTCTCTTTGATAACTCTGTTTGGTCTTTCACTCATAAATAAATAAGTTTTTTTTAATCAAAAAAGGGCTTGAACAATGAAAGCACATAATAATGAAAAAATTGTTTAAACTGGTGCTACTAAAATGTAATAATAAATAATGTGATACGACGTATGCATAATTATGAAAGAAAAAAATGTTTATACTAAAAAAAAAACTTCCACTTCCATCCACATCTGCATACATCCACCCACGACTCATATCCCATCCCATCATCATCATCATAGTAAGTTTTTATAGTAAGGCTAAAATATTTTTAATGTGATCATAATTTTAGAAATGCGATGTCGATGTTCACAATACGATGCAAAGTGGCATCCATAACTTACTTTAGGGAAGGAAATGAAAGGAAGACAAAAATGATGATGGTTTTGGTTGATGGTTAATGATAACGCTAACATTAACATAAACTCGCCTTACTGTACTATAAAAAGTGTGGTTTTTACGAGTGGAGGAGGACGAAGAGGAGGTGGAGTGGAGAGATGAGAGAAGAATTTTTCTCCTGGCTGTCTGTCACAACACATCATCACATACAGACACATAAGGCAACGAGAGAAACGAAGCATCGACCTGTGTCCGTCTGTCTTTTTATAGACGCGTAAAATAAAATAACAAAACAAGGTAACATAAAGCAAGCGAACGCAGGTTGTTGCCATATGGCGTCTCATTCGCATGATGTGGATGTGCACAAAAATCCCCTTCATTTCATTGTTGGCCATGCTAATAATGTAACAATGTAATAATAGCTGATTGTTGGGAATGGGAAGGAACGAGAGGATAAGAGAATATTATACCAGCAGAGCCTGAACTCAAGCATCATTCATTTCGTTCATGGTGGTGATGATCATCGTCATCGGACAAAACCAAGTTAAACTTAGGTAACTTCCTCTCTCGCAGTTTTGTCTGTCTGCTCTCTTGTAAGTTGTATGTAATGTAATGTGATGTGTGCATGATTCCCTCCTCTTCTTCTCTCTACTAAATAGTATCATACTTCCCTTTTCGTTTTCGATTCATGCTCACTTACCCGTTAGTTGATGTATTATTGTGAAATACCTTCTGCTATTGCTAATGATGATAATACCATTGCCATTATTACCATTACCAAAGCCTCAGGTCTCAGGTGGGACACACAGCAAAAGTCAACATGAGAATGAAAACCACGGTTGAAAATAATATAATGTAATATTATAAATATCTAATAACAATGAAATGAAAGCAGATGCCTAATATAATGCAAAGCGAGGCACTAACTCAATGAAGATGATACTTTATTTTATTATGATACTAAAAAAGGAACTGGCTCGACTCATATCGTATCATCATATTCCGGTTGTACATTTTCAAAACTTACAACTGACTGAGTAAGTTGGTAAGTTTATGTTAAAACGCTAGCAGCAAGTACAGCTAAGCATCCGTGTCGTGTCACTGTAAAAGTTTTGGCTGTTTACTATCATTATGATTACGAAAGTGGTGTATCGCCACAAAGAGCAACATTTTCAGATTGTGATTACTATTGCCCATTTGACCAAAGCAGCAGGAGAAAAAAATGTGTTTACTCTAATTTGTGGAGAAAAATAAGGAGTCTTGGATTGGTTGTTACACAAGAGTACGGGGTATCGAAGGGCTTTCAATTTCATGTCGGACAAGAAGCGGAAGTGGAAGCAGGGAGAGAACGAACGAGCGAGATACAATGCAATGGAGACTTGGTAATTGAATTAGTGTGCAGTTAGTTGTGTTGTGAAATAAATGGTTTCAGACCAGACAATTCTTCCAAGTTACGGTTGCATAAAGTGCAACAGACACATTGCATTAGCTCAGCTCACGCAAACAACAAAACAAATACAAACTGAAGAAGACTTAATCGTGCGCGTTCTTTGTACATTGTTTAAAGCAGTGTGGCGAATTTGTTTCTTTTCAGGAGAATCGAGTGGAATGAAGCAACTTCCGCTCTTGGCATTGACAAAAAGTGTTTGCTTACTTGTTAGTATCAAATCAATAGCTTGTCTTAAGTTTAGAGGAAGGTTAATGGTTGCATGTTGACCCTGCTTTAATCTCAATTCACTCCACTGACTCCACACTCCAACGAACTTCATCCTCATCAATCTTGTCTTTATTTTATCGTCCGTTTCTTCTCATCAATCTTCTGACTCATTCTCAATATCGATGAGTTATTTGCTTTGTAGGTACTGTAACTTCCGCTTGACTCAATCAATTTTTTTTCTAATTGATGCAAATCAGAAAATCCCTACACGTCACGTATGATACTTCCTCCAGACCAAGAGTCAGAGAACTGTGAGCCGAGTTGAGCTTTGAGCTGTGCGAACAACTTTTCTTAAACGAGACTTTTATACTGCAGCAGTTTACTTTTGTTGTCTGTGAGATTTGATTAGCCGTGCATTATTCATCACATTGGTGCAAAAGGAGCGTGGGAAGGTAGCTGCCACTTTTCACTTTCATCGTCTATTTTCCAAGAATAGGAATTTTATTGTAAGGACGCATTCCTCTTAATGACCCCTATGAAGTATGAAGCATTCGCCCAGGAGGACTCAACCACCACCACCACCACATGAAACGAGCTCTAAGAAAATTCCAAGGGCGAGCCAAGAAAGAAACCGAAACAATTTTATTCTTGAAATTCATTTTTCAATGCGCAATTATTTTTTCTTCTAAGCGGATCTTTTGAGCAGCTTAATTAGCCATACTTATCGACATTTAATGAGTGATAATTTTCTTTATCAGGAGAGTGACTGCGTGTGTAGCACAGTGGGAGAAAGTGATTGTTATTCTTTGTGATTTTTTAACGGGCCACAGTAAATTATGAAGGGCTGCCGCATTTAAAAAGTCGTGAGTGAGTGAACAAAGTGGAGTTTTGTTTCAAGTCATTATTTATTTTCGCTAACAACGGTTATGTACTAGCGCCACTGCCACTTCCACCGCTTAGAGAGGAAGATTAACATTTTTTTCGTGGGTCGTGCAAAAGCTATCAATCGATCAGTGGCACAAAGATGTGGCTAACATGGGCCGGGCCATGTAAATATTTGTTGAGAAGAGTTGTTAGGAGTTAGGCGAATGACTGTAAACTAAATAACAAGTCAGTCGAGCAGCAACCAGTTTTTTTCTAAACATAAAAAACAGGCGAGTTTCTTCGAGCGTGTGTGGCTCAGCATCTAATAAATAAAATAAAACGAAAATAAAATAAAAATCCGCTGCTAATGATGCCGGAGTTGATGAAAGCCATCAATCAAGTGATTATCAACCCATCAATTTTTCTGCGCGGATGAGGATATGATCACCAAAATCTGCAACTATCTGCAAACACCACCGGTCAACCATCAATTTCAATAAAATATTATTTATGCTTGTGCACGATCTGACATGTCTCATTATCGACTTATCGTCCTTTCCTTTTACTAGCAGCACCGATGCATCTTGATTGAGGTTGGTGGGTCGATATGATCTAGGAAAGAAAAACGGCACATTTTTTCTATTACTACGAATCGAAACCATCCGATCAATCTCATTTGCACCTCATTTATTTCTCCTGCTTTGTCAACTAGTGAGATTGAGACAAGGTGAAAAGAGCCACTTTGCCTCTCGTAAAATGCGGTTTGGTTAGAAAGAAAAAAATAAATAGGAGATGAGATGAGAGCAAAACGATAAGAATTTTTTTCTTGCAGAACACGACTCACCGCAGAAACCAGGACTGACCTGAAATAATCTAATCTGATCTAATGAATCGAAGAATCTAATTAAATAAAGGAAAACAATGTGATGCTACAAGACTCTATCAAACTGAAACTACAAAAGTTGTTCAATTTATTCTAAGCAGGCAGATACATTAATTAGAGATGTGATGTGATAGAGAGTCACTCTTGTTCACTCACATAGGAGACAATTAGTTTAGTAGTGCGAATCATGAAGTTGGAGAGTGTACTTTGGGCATTAATGTCTCCTTTCCTTCCAACTACCACTGGAAAACTCCGCTGGAAAGTTATTACGGAAAATGTGAAAAGTGATTAGTTTTTTTGTGATTAAGGAATTATGCTGGTTGATTGATCAGGGAAAATGTGGTGATCAAATCAAGGATAATAAAATAGAGGCGACATGTCATGAACGGGATCATTAATAATTGCTTCGCTGTGGCTGCTCTACGTAGTTGAGTTGCAACTTGTGTCTGTGTTGTGTGATCATGTCCACACGTAAAATGAAATGCGGTGTGCATTTTCTTGGTCATTGTTAACTTCAATGTCATGATTATGCATTCAACAAGTGGAGATAATGGAAGACATGCTTATCAACCATTTTCAGCACTTATCTTTGTTTGCCCTTGTGTTGAACACTGTCACGTCAACCTGAGTTTTTCATTTGATTTGATTTGATGGAAATACATAATGCACACAGACATACAAAATTACAATTACAATAGATAAACATAACGAAGAACTTCGTTCAATGATTATACCTACGTTCGTTCGTTTATTTAACCATTGCCAATTTTCCGAAAACATTTGCACTTCGTGAACTTTACTCTTTACTCTGGTCACAAATTAAGCGATTTCGCTATGTCCTTCCAATTCCAATTAAACTGACGATGGATTAGACCCCTCTCATCTCATCGCATCTGAATTGTAAGGGAAAAGTAAAATAGATTCCTGGTTCGCTTTGTTCGCATGGTTGGTTGGAGTTTGAAGGGAAAAGGGAATAATAAATTGCAATTTTATACAAAGTCCTTTTTTTCTGAAGGCCCTTGTACCTTGTGCTGTGAACTGGAAGAGGATAAGAAGAAAAAGAAGGAAGCCCCGTATTGAAATCAATACCGGGAATATTGCGAGTTTCACTTCAAGCTCACTGTCGTATGTATCAGAGAGAGTGTCTGATTTCCTCTAAAGGGGACATTTACGTTACGTAACAAGAGCCACGACACATTTTACTGAGATTACAAGGCCACGTTTCCAATTTCTGAGTTTGCAAAATTTCACCTTTGTTGCTACTCCGGCCTTTTGCCCAATTTTCGAGGAATTGCTTACTAAAACGTGTGTATGTGTGTGTGTGTGAATTTGTGTTTACTATGCGGTTATTAGTAAGTAAACAGTGACCTTTCACAACAAACTTTATTTACTTACTACTACTCAATTACTTAGTCAGTGGAAACGTGGAAAGAATATTAAGTCGCAATTGAATTATAAGTTCAAAAACGTAGATCAAGGATTCTTTCACTGCTTTTCTACCGAGTTTCCGTTTTTCGGTGACGTTCCGTTTCCGTGTGACTCGAGTTACATGAACCGAGTTGTTTTTCAGTATTAATACAACTAGATCCAAAACACGTGCTACAAAGTTAATAAGTCAGGCCTTGGATCACAAACAAAACTAGACTTCAAACAACTTTCCCAAATAAATAGATGACTGAATAAGACGCAATTATAGCGTTCGTTATTTGTTATATGCGTACAACCTAGCTGACATCAACAAATTGAATTCAATTAAATTATGTACCTTTTGTCAAATCCACCAAATTTTCATCCACATCCCTGAAACCATTTATTGATTTGATACATAGTACAAACTAGAGAAAAACACAAAGAGAAAAACATGGACCGCTACCACAAGTAAGTCTGAGAGATATTTTTTATTATTATAACGATGATCATTATGATTATTAAGACGTTAGGGGATCCTCCTTGTCGCGTACCTATGGACTTACAATATTCCATCCGAATCAAAGGTTCACTGAGGTGTGGAATANATAACGATGATCATTATGATTATTAAGACGTTAGGGGATCCTCCTTGTCGCGTACCTATGGACTTACAATATTCCATCCGAATCAAAGGTTCACTGAGGTGTGGAATAATCCCTCCGAAATGAATGGAGCGTTTCCATTCCCAGTTTCCATTTCCTCAGCCTGGGACAAAAAGCACCTACGTATGTACGCATTTCACCTGTTCCATTCCATTCTTATCCACATCCGCAACCCCATCCAGAAGCATTGAGTTGACTTAGGCAGCCTATTAAAGTGTAACGACTTCGGTTGTCCTATTGGTTCGCATGTGCGTCGGATTTTCTTCATATCGACACGACATCGACATCAAATTAACATCATCTCCATTTCAGCGTGATGTGCCAAAGCAACCAGTGCGGCTTTTCTTATCATAATAATCGTAAAGCCGTTTTCCTTCGCTGTAGAAAATAATGTGCGCATTTCATTTTCTTTTATATTAAACTTACAAAGTAGCGAAAGAAAGGGCTCGCTCTCGAAACAGCCGCAAATGAGCAAACCTTTGCTGTTCAAAGCGAAGTTATGATATAGTAACTAACTACGAAACTAACCATTGTAATAACAAATAACAAAGAAATGAAATGAATGGGCGCTTTTTCAAAGAAGCCTAGAAAAGGAAAGACGCAGACTCGCTGCTTACTTCTAAAATTCGAAATCAAATGCTAATTGAAATTGCATTGCAGTTTAAGCGGATCATCCTAATTGTTTCTGATTTTGAAAGCACACTTTTCTCCGCGTGACTGCCTCCGCTTCTTTATGTACAACACCTTTTTTAATCTTTCTCTCTTTTGATTATCATCATCGTTAACTCACTTTTTTCCTTCGCATTTTCCTTCTCTGCGGATGTCTGAACTGCGGTGTGTAATGATAAGAAAGAGACGTGGACGTGATCACTCTGACAGCGCTTCTAATTGCGCCGTGTTGCTGCATTCATCGTAAAACGAAAGGTGTGTGCGATATTAACACTTTACGTACTAAAAAATGAGATTCCTTGAAGAATGAGAATGAAATTCGGATGAAATGCAAAACTAAATCAAAATCTCATCCGTCCCGTTACATAATAAAAATCGTGGTGTTTTAAAAAGTTTTATTTTATTTTATTGCTGCGTGCGTCTTACTGGTGCTGATGCGCTTGCTGTGCTCGGTGTGAGAAGAATTTACTTCTAATTGTTCTTAGTTCTTCGTACAAACGTGGCATTTTAACTCAACACCCGTTTCAAAATAAAAATCGGTTAACGAGCAAAAAGGATTTTTACGCAATTTTTAAAAAGGAAAGACACGTTACCCTTTAAATTGGAGATTAAAACGGAGCTGTGATGAAAAAATTGTAATTTGTGATAATATGATTATTATGATGCACTAGTATTAAAACAACTTTTATTAACTATTATTATATTGTAGAAGTATTATACAGGTATAAAATTAACAAGGCAAGAGATAACAATTTTATTGAGCCACCGTTGCACTGCTTTTAGCAAACTGATTTTTGTTTTAGCTTTAGCTCATTTTAAGAGTGTTGATGAAATGAAGGCCCGTTAGAATTTAGAGCCTGCATGAGCCTATGATTCATTTAATCCGCATTTTCTTTCTGATTTTCAAACTTACTCTGATTCTTCGTCGAAATAGGCATATTTTCATTAAGGGTGCGGATTGAGGCTTAAGAACTTGAGGCTTTTTGAACAAGAATGGGTAGGCATTTCATAAGATTTCTGGCTTGCGGCCCGGATTGAGTGCACGGAAACTATTTTAATCCGCTTGCAGAATAGTCTCGGTCAGTAGGTAAAGTGACAAGAGTTTTGCAAACCGAAGTGAAAAAGTGACGGGAAATATTTGTCAGTAAAAATCGTCGCATCTCCGCCATTACCATTACCTACTTACTGTGTACTGAAATCCAGGATTACATAGGTTACAGAGGTCTTGCATCTTCTTGATAAGCTCATTCATCAAGGCGTGTAAAGACGCTAAGACGCTGGCTCTTAATTAATTAAGCGATCCATCCTCTCTTGTCGCATGTAGTATGCGTGTAGACGTTAGTTGCAGCTTGCAACCGCGTCGCCTCAGATTCAGAGTCATTAATTTTCTGAAAAGTGACATCTTTCATTTTCCCGAAGCGAAATAAAAAAATCCGTGAAAGTTCCATTGTGTTGAGTTCTACGTTCTACAAGAAGAAAGGGCAATGTATTCATATCCAGCTTACCCACCCTATCATTGGAATCCTTTCCAGTCCTTCCAGTACCTTCATTTCTGCATCATGTATGCAAATGCAAAAAATGATCAATTACAATTCAAACTTGGTTTTTGTGTTGAGTGACGGAGGAGGATCATTAATTAATGAAACAGTTTTCCTCGCAGTGATTTTCATTTCCATTAATGTCCTCTTAAAACATTTTTCTTTCTCACAATCACAATCACAGGGCAGCTAGAGACGGTTACTTGGACGCGTTGAAGGAGGCAACCCGGAAGGACCTAAATAGCAAAGATGAGGATGGAATGACGCCAACATTGTGGGCGTCCTTCGAGGGAAATCTAGACGCCCTCAGATTGATTGTTGGAAGAGGGTAAACTTTATTCAGCTTTAACAAAAGTGTATTGACTAATTAGCAATTAACTATTCACTAAGTTTAAATACTTAACTCTGATTCATATGACAGCGGTGACCCCGACAAATGTGATAATTATGGGAACACCGCACTCCATTTTGCAGCGGCGCGGGGCCACATGAACTGCGTCAGCTATCCTGGTCAACTTCGGCGTAAACATGTGGGCCCTCGACATTGACTTCCACACTGCGAAAGACCTGGCTGCAATCAATAACAGAGATGACATCCTCAGGTTTCTTGATACAGCGCTTGCCAAAGAGGAAAATAAGGATCCTAAAAAAGTACTAATTATTTAATTAAGCAATTAATCTAATTGCTAACTGTTGTAACAATTAACAATAGTATTATGATTATTATTATTATGATGTCTTAGGCTAAGGGGTATCGTGAGAAGTCACTAAAGGAGGCCGAGAAGCGAGTGAAGGAGTTCGACAAGCTACAAGTAAAAGCGAAAAAAATAATGGAGGAGGAGCAGAAAAAGTTGATGAAGCAGAGAAAAGAAATGGAGAAGAACGGAACGGTGAAAATGAAAGGAATGCCGGTAATTGGTCAGCCCCCGACAAATGGCCAGGAAGGTCACCGACCGTCTTTGGCGTTTCTTAGTTTGCGGAGAGACTCCAGACACTTGTATGGACAGAGTCCGAAGTTTTCGGAAATTGTGGCCAATTCTCAGCACCACACGACGAGTGGTGGGGCACTTTCAAAAATCACGGGTTCCGGGGTGTACAAAAAAGTTCAACAGAAGAAAGGCCAAACAATGAGTGGGAGAGTTTTGCCGAGGGGAGGTGGACCAGGAGACTCGTCTGATTTCAAAATCCGAGAGGTGGAGGATGGCAAGAGGTCGGTGAGAAGCTTGTCGGGCCTCAGGAGAGACAATGAGATCATGTATGTTCCAAAGTACGAGACGCCCAACCGACGAGGCAAGATCTCGGGGCTTTTCGACGAAGATGACCAAGAAGACACAATTGACTATAGTGGCAGACCCGAAGAACTTGACCCGGATTCCATGAGCTACGCGACGAGTCGGAGTGGTGGTGGCACGGTGGGAAAGCGCGCAGGAAGTATTTCCGGTATCGGAATGTCGCGTTCCATTTCCCAGCCCGACTACATGCACCAGGTCGGCACCGACTCCGGCTTCACAGACGACACGCAACTTCCCCACAACATTCCCTCCATTTTCGACCGACCCGGGTTCGGGAGCGTCGCGTTCCGCAACTCGATAACCTCAACGCTCGCAACGTTCCCCAATTTCACGCAAAACGGAAACGGAGGTCAGATGAATGGAGGAGGGGGCGGAAGCACTGCAAGTGGCAGCAGCAGTCGGAGACACAGGGATTCCATGGACTCGACTGAAAGTCAGAATGAAGCTCACGCCGACTTCCACTCAGATGAAGGTAAAAGATAATTACATTCTTAGTTGACTTTGAGTTTGAGTTACCACTGGATGGACTTGGACACATGTCCTGGATGGAATGGCTGTAACGATTTAATGAAAAATTCACTTTGTTGTGTGTGGGTTGCAGAGGACGAGAGGGACATTGGGTCCATGGCGGTGTTCCTCGCAGCGGCTGGTCTGGCCGACTACGTTCCAGTGTTCAGCAGGGAAAAGATTGACTTGGAAGTAGGTTCCATTCTAAGAGTTTCAGCTTACCCCATGTCGCATAAATGATTATAGTTGAATGTACATACATCTAAATTCGATGATCTAATACACATTGTAAAGCAACAAAAGCTTGGCATGGGCTTGAATGAAGGGTCTCTTGGAGCATTTCCAGGAAATTCCACAATTTCGCTTTCGCTTACAACAAATTAATTTCGTTATTGATTTCTCTTTCCAGGCTTTGATGCTGTTGACGGACGAGGACTTCAAAGCAATGGGAATCGAGATGGGACCTCGAAGAAAGCTGCTCAGAGCCATTACAGAGCGACAGACTGCGTTAGACTCGCCTGGCGAAGTTATCGACAGTCGTCTTTAATGTCTCAGTGAGAATGAAATGGAAATGAAACACATTTCCCGTCTCGTTTCTATTTCCCTTCATCTTCATATCGAATTGAATCGAACAAACTCCCATTCAGGGGTGATTCGGCCTAAGGGGGCCCACCCAAAAATTGTATAATTACACGTTTCAGGTGATTTTGAGCAACTTTAATTTTTGGTGATAAACAAAAATTTCCACTAATAGACTCCTATCGGGAGGCCTAAGGTGGCTCAGTAGTGAAACATAATATACACCAGTCAGGTTCCAATTACCGTGGAGCAGGAAATACTTATATTAATGACAATAGTTTTAGTATAAATCGGGTCGAGATAGAATTGCGTTTGGGTTGGATTAGGCTGGGGCTCGAAGAGCCCCAACCTTATCCAATCTAAAAGCAATTCTTTAGGTCATGTCAAGTTTGCTTATTCAGGTTAGGTATGAATGGGGGAGAGAACTACATCGTTTAATTTAGGTTAGATTAGGTTTGAAATTGAAAGAGAACTTCATCGTTTGTTTGGGTTAGGTTGGGTTTGAAATTGAAAGAGAACTTCATCGTTTAATTTGGGTTAGGTTAGGTT
>VYYJ01003757.1:0-15519 GCA_021029165.1 Cyphoderus albinus
TCGGAAGGCGCATCAGAGGGACACCAAATTTCCGGAACAGAGGGAGTATCAGAGGGACACCAAGTTTCCGGAACGGAAGGCGCCTCAGAGGGACACCAAGTTTCCGTGTCGGAAGGCGCATCAGAGGGACACCAAATTTCCGAAACAGAGGGAGTATCAGAGGGACACCAAGTTTCCGGGTCGGAAGGCGCATCAGAGGGACACCAAGTTTTCGGATCGGAGGGAGCATCAGAGGGCGCATCAGAGGGACACCAAATATCTGGATCAGAGGGCGCCTCAGAGGGACACCAAATATCCGCATCAGAAGGCGCCTCAGAGGGACATCAAACATCCGGATCGGAGGGCGCCTCAGAGGGACATCAAACATCTGGATCGGAGGGCGCCTCAGAGGGACATCAAACATCCGGATCGGAGGGGGCTTTAGAGGGTCACCAAATATCCGGATCAGAGGGCGTCTCTGAAGGTCATGTATCAGAGGGACACCAAACATCTGGATCGGAGGGCGCATCAGAGGGACACCACACATCCGCATCAGAAGGCGCCTCGGAGGGACACCAATCATCCGGGTTGGAAGGTGCATCAGAAGGACACAAAATTTCCGGATCGGAAGGTGCCTCAGAGGGACACCAATCATCCGGGTTGGAAGGCGCATCAGAAGGACACAAAATTTCCGGATCGGAGGGCGCATCAGAAGGACACCACACATCTGTATCGGAAGGCCCCTCCGAAGGCAATACATCCGCACACTAACCCACTTATAGGCATATGTCATTATTTTCCTTTTTTTAAATTTATTTCAAATTTACCAAGTACTGGTTACTCTTATTATACATTAATTTGCAACCAATTTTTGATAATTTACAGAAAACAAAAGAATTTATTATTTTAATTTTAGCAGTAAAATTATTTCTTGGATGTTTTTCCAGTGACTGTAAAGTATAAAACAAACACGGCGCGTTTAAAGACTAGAATAAAGAGACTATAATTAATACTCCTACTCTTCGGTCTCCAGTTTCGTACGGTTTGTCAATACCCCTTACAATCTTAAGTATTTAAACTTCACATGGAATTTTCCTAAATTACTGTTTTTGTTTTATGTGCGCAGATTTCGGACCTATATTTAAAGTTATTACCACTGAATATCCCAAGCATGTTTTCTTCAAGATTGTTGGGTTTTACCTTAAATACAGAGACAAATTAGTGTTAATGAAATATGAATTTTAGGCCAAGGACGAAGGATACCATTATAGCCAAACAGCGATAAAAGTCAAGGAGTTAGGTAAAGGTTAAATGTAAGCGAAGCTCAATCCAAGGGAAATAAAATCAACTTGAAAAGAAACTTTTCCTTCCTGTGGTAGCCTTCGGCTTCATTGTGTACCGTTACCAACCGAGAAAGAAGCAAATAAGGCAATTTAATATTTATGCCTATTTCTCTAAATAGTGTTTAATTAATGCTTTGCGTACCTAATACATACTATATTAATTCAAAAAGCATACGCATATCAGTGTGTGTATATACAAAGATGTTTGTTAAGTACTATTTATTTTAGAAACTACAAGGCATTGGCATTACAGCCAATAAATAGTAATCAAATCAAAAAGCTAACAGTGATAGCGTATTAGCATAAAGGTTAAATGTTGAAAGTCAATATTAGTAGATAAGGAAAATAAGGTACCTATTCTATGATTATCCGTTTAACACTATAAAATCTGGAGTTAAAATCTAAAAGCAGTTAGTTTAAATATCCACATAAATTGCATTAATTATCATGTTTATCAGAGGGGCAAATAAAGTTTTATTTAGACTAATACAGTAAATACATTTATCCACGCTTCGTCAATAATAAATCCTGCATCAATATCAAAGTTGGTTTTAATGAAACGGTTTAAACTGGTAGTGGGAGAAAGGCAGAGTAGGCACATATCGTTTTAAGTGAAAGCATGGAGAATTTTCAAGTTGTAAGATTGTTGCAAAATTATACAAAGTGACATTAATGAGAGTTTAAAAAGAGTAAAAATAAGTTTTTATTTTACCTGTTCTGTTTACAAAATTTGACGGAGTTTGCTAATGCCGAATTTGAGTTTATATTTCTGCATTAAATTATCATACTTTCCCCTACGGTCATTTACAAAATGTTCATTCATTTTATTTGAATTTGCTGTAGTTGGTTTCATGTATTTACTGATAAATGAAGAAACTCAATATTTAACATAAATTATGACCATAGGTATATAAAACTGGTGAGAAAATAATGATTAAGTTTGTTTGGAAATTTGAAAATTTAATTGAACAAGTCAACAAACTGATATTTAACCTGTTACTTTTACAAACGCAAAAGGTCAAAATTTGTAAATACTGCAGCAACAAAAACGATTCTGTTGTTGATAAAAAGGTTTAGACACTGACTTGAAATCGTGCTCTTCATGAGAATTAAAATTAAGGTCTACGAATCCTAAAAAGAATCTTTTGAATAAGTTTCCGTCCTTCTTCAGCATTACGATGCTTATTATTACGGGGGTAATCAAGGAAATACAGTCTGCTCTCAAACAAGCTAACAAACTGAGCCCTAAGCAGCTTTGGAGTCCGTACAAGCTGAAATGCAGAGTGATCGATGAAATGGATTTAGAACTCGGGCAGATCACCAGTCATAAGGGTTACCAGTTTGAATTGAGACATGATTACATTTCCAGAGATTGGGTGTTTCATGTCATCGCATTAAGTCAAGTCATCTTCAACAGTTTGTACCAGTGTGTTTATGAAGATTTCCGATTACTTGACAAGAGTTTGCATGTGTTATTTGCAGCTCTGTTCTTTCAGTTTAGCATACTTTCATATCTTCATCATGTCCAAGGGTCATTATTTGTTCGATTCTTGAACCAACTCATCAGTTTCGAAGAAAAACATGTCAATGAAGATGACCATAACGGTAAACACATTATATGTATTTCATAATGGCTACTATATTCTGATTATTTGTATTTTACATTAAGATATTTGCCATTTATGTTTTCCTCATCTAAAGAAATACAATTTTGGCGACAAGATCCTAACCAAAAGTTGGCAAAATTTGGCTTGAAAATCTATTCTGCAATTACCTACGTCCTCCCTGTACTCCTTGCTCTGGGAGATGCTATGTTCCCCAAACTTCCTTGCAGACTGGTCCCACTTACACTTGTCAACAACTTTCTTGGGACACTACGTGATACATATTTTTTCCAGCGCCGTGGATTTTTGTTGAACGTAATCCGCGGGATCCTTAGCTTCTCCTACAGCGTAGTTACTTGGAGATTGCTTTGGAATATGTCGCTTGTATTCAACACGCTGAGTCTCATTTCATCTTTCTATGCCTTGCATTCAGCCCTACTTGTATTTCAGAGGTGAGATATCAGTAAAAAGCAGCTTTGGTTGATTTTTATGGCATTTTAATATTTACAATGTTTGTTTTAGGAACCTGTCACAATTTATGTACAAAACAGATGCAGATGATAAGATGCTCGCACTAACCATGTACCAACAGATTCAATTACTTTGCTCAATATTCAACGATATGCATAAATCTGTTATAATCCCTGGAATAATAATTGTGATGGGATCAGTCTGTTCTGTGACTCTCTATGCGCCAGTTAGTTGGTGGGAGAATCTTGATGCTCTCACAATCTCTTTAATTTGTTACGGCTTCCTTTCTGGTTTCACAGTTATCCTAGCAGGGTTTCATTTCGCCATCAAATTACATACACTCAGTAAGTCCATACTGGCATCGAAAGGGTTTTCTCATCGAAGTCCTAACTGGCTGCTGTATTCTACACCTGTACTCAAAAAACAATCTACTCTATGCAGAAAGTATTGGAAATCATTTCCCGTCCTTAAGATTCTTTTCTTTGAGTCAAATTTCATGGAGAAAAAAACGCCGTTAGTCATCCTCGACTTCTTCTTTAATCTAGCGATAAATTTAATTTTATGTGAGATGAAGCATTAAATTAATTAGCAGAAGGTCCAAAAGTAGTACACAAGTTCAAAGTATAAAAAAGATAAAATATTACACTACACTACACATGTAATAGTAATTTAAAACATTAAAATAACTGCAATGTACATAAATGTATGTATGTATATATTTGAAATGAATGTATTTATTGATTGATAAAACTGTATAAAAATGTACATATTGAGCAATTGTTATTTGTTGTTTCATTACATTATGTATGATTTTTATATGACTGAATTTCTTTTTCCGTTAATCGCACAACTCGAACCAGAAATCGCTTGTGCAATTCTAGTACTTCCACTAGCTCACGTTTCACTTCCTCCCTTTCTCCGTCGCAAGGGTTTTCACTTTGCACAGAAATAAAAGAACACTCCGATTGTAATTGACAGGCCCTGGTTCTGTGTGTTCCTCTTGGCTTGTATTTCCTCGTTTTTGTGTATTTGTTGAGATCATTTATCTGTTCCTCATTTTCTTCTTGCTCTTCCAATTTTGTCGTTCTTCTGGGTCCCTTTAGGCTTGTTTTCCTTCTCAACTTACGGATCTCAGGAAAGCTTCCTTTGACCATGGAGGCACTCAGTTGCTCTGCATTTGCCGGACTTGTACTCTTGTTTCTGGATTTTCTTTTCTTTGCCAAACCGCTATTAATTTTCAGTTGCCTTTCCTTTTTCATAGAGATTTTACCGGAAATGGTTTGCTTTTCTTCAAGAGTCATAATGTCGTCCACCTATTGTTAGAAAACAACTGCGTTTAATTTTCTCCTTGAAAAGTGAAAATGATAAATGCTGAATTTTCTCTTACCGGGGTTTTGTGAATGATGTGTTTATGTGCTAGCAAATAGTCGAAAAACTTAAACTCCAGAGGACAATGTGGACATTTGAAGGTTGTCCCTTCTTCCAAACCATGCATCTTCCTCCTATGAGTTTCCAAATTCTTCAGCATAAGAAATTTGTCACAGTGGTCACATTTGAACTTTTTTCTCCCAAAAATATTATCCAGGTACTCTTGCATGGTCTCTCCTGCCCTGTGTTCTTCAGGAGTCGAATGAGCTGCAAGTGCTTCCTTGGAATACATGAATGTGGAACAATTTGGCTCCAAACAAGGAAAGAAATATTCAGCATGGACTGTCTTTACATGTGATCTTAGATGGTCGTCCGAATTTTGAGAACCGTCATGCTTGGAAGTGAGATCCAATTGACAAATGAAGCAAATATTTTTATGCCGCTGAGCCCTGCTTTTATGATGAGCCATGTGGGTAGCTAATTGAGCCTGAGTAATTCTGAAACGCCCACAAATTTTACAGTATAAACTCTTGTCAGGATGACATTCCTGGAAATGTGTACGCAATTCAATTTCTTTTGAGCATATCACGTCGGGACAAAATTCACAGGGAAAGGTAGGTTTCATTTCGTTATTTAGTTTTTCGAACAACTCAATGTGCGCAGACACAAAGTGTGAGCGCACAGAGAACTTTTCGGTCAGTTCGAGTTTTCCACACAAAAGGCAAAAGGCCGCTCTCGTACTTGGATTTTGAATACTAATCATGTTCCTTTCCAGAAGGACTTTCTAAAATGATAAAAAGAAAATTTAATTCTTCAGAATCTCAGGAAATGAGCTTTCATAGCGTATTTTTAGACACCAGACACGAATTCCGTACCTCAATTTGTTCGAAAGCATGCACTTCCCTGTAATGTTCATGAAGTTTGTACACCTCTCCAAAATGTTTACCGCAGTCTGGACAATTCAAAATTTTCTTGTGGTGTTCTCGAATGTGACGAGAAATCAAATCTTGACGAATTGATTTCGAACAGTATGAACAATTTTCGAATCGCGGAGTTGTTGGCTGTTTACGTCGCTCTCTCCAATCTCCATTTATGCAGTTGCCGTAAGCTGTCGGCTTCACGTTTTCACCTTCAATTTCCTTCGACTTCTTTCCTTTTGAGCCAGGCAGTTTGACATTCTCTCCACTTTGTTGAAACTCTGCCAATGACTCTGGATGTTTTTTTCGGACATGAGCTTCATAGCCGCGCATAATTATTTCGCCACAATATCTACATAAGATTGCCTCTATGCCTTCGGGCGGAGGGAGATCTCTCTTATTGTGACGTTCCACCTTGTGACGCCACAGTTTTACCACAGATTGGCAGTCTACACCACATTCAGAACAGGAATGGACATGGACACGGCGATGAATACGGCGAACATGGTCGTCTAAGGTAGACTTTTGTTTGAACTGCTTGCCACATTCAGAACAGATATTGGGAGTGTCCTGGTATCGTGCATCCCTCTTTCTTTTCTCTGAGGGGGTGCGTGCGCTACGGCTATTGGTATGAATTGGAGGCAATCCCGAAGTGGTGGCAATGTCGCAATGAAAGGTCACAAAATGGTGCCATAAAGCCCGAGAACTAGTAGCTGTATGTGGGCACTTGGAGCAAGTAAGGTTAGAGGGAGCGTTGTGAACCGTGCTCTTATGAATGACTAGACGTCGCTTATCCTTGAACGTTTCGCCACACTCATCGCACATTTCTTGAGTGTATGAAGGAGTCAAATTAGAAATGATGGATTTCTTATCTTCCGTTGGGGATGTCTGGCGAAACACGTTTACTTTAACCAAGGGCTGTTCAGGTTCCAGATTGTCAGGTTTTCCTACAACCGGTTCAGGGGAGAGAACTGGAACTGGAGCGTTGCTTTCTTTTTCGTCCATGAAGTGAATTTCACTTTGACTGACTTCATTACTAGTGGGGATCACAATTTCAAATCGAACAGGTTCGGATTCAAAACGATCTGAACTTTCAATCTGAACCGGGGGACAAAGGGGGAGTTCAACGTAGAGTTGCGAAGGTATGACTTCCACCCTCTGAAATGAAATGGACGGAATGATTACTTCAAAACTTGACTGCTGGAAGCTTTGTTGAGGGAGAATGGGGGATTGTGACATTTCCACTTGACTTGACTCTTCTTGAACAGTTTCCTCCACTTCCTTTTCTCCTTGAGCATTGTCAATATTGTCATGCCTAGTTACTGTGTTTGAAGCATTGTGGGGCTTCCTCCCCTTCAATCTTGGTTTGTACTCTGAGACTTTACTCGGTTTATTCCTCACTTCCTCCTCTACTTGCTTCAGTCTTTTTTCAATATCCTCAGTAGACAGAATTCCATCTTTTTCCATTTTTTTTCTGGCTCGTTTCTTTGCTAGATTAATTCGACACCTGAGTAATCTCTTTTCTCTCATCTCTAGCGTTTCGGATTCAACCCGTTTCCTCTGCGATTCCAGAAATTTGTCCCAGTTTTTCTTAAACGCCTCTACAGTGTACATTCTGTACTTCTCTGGATTCTCTCGCTTCAGTTTTTGCATGTACTTCCTGCAACTCTTTGTATTATTTTCTTTGTACTTCGTTAGTTTATCCTCAGGTAAATTCCGAATATACTCTCTGTACTTTGCAAAACCTTTTCGTCTTTCGTCTAAACTTTTCTTGTAGTAAATTTCCTTGTTTCTTTCTCTTTGGTGTTTGAGTTTTTCCTCCCATTCCATTTTGGTGAATTTGGCCTTATAAGCTTGTCTCTTCACATAATCTTCCAGCCTCTGCCTTTCTCGCTCTTCTTCAGTCATTTGGACCGCCTTTTCAATTCTTGCAAACTTTTGTCGAGCTTGTTTATTCGCCCATTGTTCAGCAGTCATTTTTTCTTTTCTTCGGAAATACCTCTCACGAGCCTTTTGTCGTAAACTGTCCAAATATTTGGGTGATTTCTTTGATAACCATTCGCTACGGTATGCAGCCCTTTGAACTCTTTTTGCTTTTGTTTCTTCCAAACTGACACATGGTTCAGGTTCAGAGATGTTTGTGGGATTTACTTCAGATGACATATCACATTCCAAACTTTGCTCTTTATTGCTATGAATTTCTATATTTATTTTAGATGCCTTAGATTTTTTCTTCTTTGAGATTTTGTGAGGACTGCGAGTTTGTTTAGTCTTAGTGGGTGCAGTTATTTTCTTGCGGTATTCAAACATATTGAAGCCCACCAAGAAATCCTTCCAAATTTCGTTCAGTTGGGATATAAATCCTGGAAACGTAAGTTTCTTGCAAAGTCCAAAGAACTCCAGTCTCAAGTTTAAATCATCAGGGAAAGAATCCTTGTTATTCTTTTTCATCCTCTTCCGAAGTAATTTTTTCCCTTCGACCACTAACCTGGGGAAAATGGTGGTGCGGGGCAAACCGCTGTCCGGTTCTTGGAACACTTGCTGACCTTTTACTGCCAAAGCACAGATCAAATATGGTGACCGTGGTCCCACATACTTCGGAAATTGTCCATCTTCAAATTTTTTCCACTCAGAAACTGCGAAGGAGTCAAATTTTTGCCACAAATGAATGCAATCATCGTTGGCGTTGATGAAGCCCCGCTTTTTCCCTTCAGTGATGTACAAAAAGATTCTCAGATAGAAAGGGTGGTAAGCTCGAGGATCCATCTTGAGGTACTCAATACATTCACCAACAACTTCTCGAACCCGCTTCTCCATGTCAGCGAGGAAAGATGCACTGTCGGAAAACTTTGGAATGTGAAGAGGAGGGGGCAGTGGAAGCTTCGAAGACGTTGTAACTTGGTCCCTGTTAAAAGATGTTATAATACAAATATCAATTATTATATTTTATGATTTAAAATTGTAAGTATTAATGTACACCAACCGTTCAGTCCTACTCCATTCAACTCCATTTTGACCGTTAAAATTTTCTGGTTCTGGAAGTTCCTCTTCATCAAAGTGGATTAAATTGACTCGGTTGTCATCGGGCGTTATCGTTGTCACTGGTTGAGTGACTTCATCAATGCCTTGCTCCTGAAACCCTGCTTCATCAATTGGTTCAATTTTGACCAGTTCGGTGTCACCTCCTTCATATAGGAATTCGAACTCGGACATTCTGATTTACAGTAATTGATTATGTCAGTTAATAAAAGTGCTTTGCTACACATAATCCTTGATGATAAACTATACATTTGTGTGTAATTCCGTTAAAAATACGGACTTTATAAAATCTTTAAACATTACAAAACCTTTCACCTTTTACATTATGTAATGTACTTTTAAATATCTTAAATAAAACCCTATAACACCACAGAACCTTATTCCAATTTGTACGGATGAGTTTGTAATCTTATTCATTTCATTTACTACATAAGGAGTTAATTTTTTAATTGGTAACTTAACGAAAGTGATATGATCAGTTGCAGTTGGCAGTTCAGAGAGCTGCATGTGTGTGCAAAAAGGTAAACATATGATGCGTTTCTTTTCAATCATTCACCTCTCTCAGCCTTGAGCTCTGATCGTGTGAGTTCTAATGTGAGAAAGAGACAGACAACATATACATAGGCTGAGAGCTGAGACAACATAACAGAGTGAGTGTAGTGTGGAGGTTCGGAAGTTAATTCGGATTACTTTTATTGCCCTCAAAATCTCATACAAATACTTTCTCCGACATTTCTATCTCTGACTGACACTGAGGTCGAGGTCGATGTCGACGGACAAAGTTGGAAAACCGGCACTAGAAATAACCGGTGATGGAACATGTCTCATGCTACTCCAAGATGTGCAAAGAGTGAAACAAACGAAAGAGAGGATGGATGTTCTCATAAGAGTACTGGAAAAGGTCAAAGATAAACTGGTTTGTAAAATAATGAATCTAAATGTTTGCACTACTTCCTTCAGAATTCATTTCACAAGCCATTTTTGTAGTTTATTGCATAATCTAATAATCTCGTTTCGCAGAAAAATGACTTGATGGAAAGAAGCATGGAACAGTCAAATTATACATCGGATCGTATGTGAATACATGCTGACTTATTATTGCATATAAAAGTGCATCAACATTATTAAATGTATCGCAATTTCGCAATTCGTAAGCTGAAGTGAAGCTCCTATTTATACATTTATCATTTATCAAACTGCCGAATGGAATGGAGCTACACGAGAAGAGACTATTCACATAGCACAACCACTACTACCACTTTGTCGCGAGAAAAGCAGGATTGGAAGATGTACAAAGTTCGGCAATTCTTCAGTCTTATCCAACTCGGCGCCATGGCTTAGTTGGCAAAGCGCCTGTCTAGTAAACAGGAGATCCCGAGTTCGAGTCTCGGTGGTGCCTATCATTTTTGACACTTTTTACTTCATTTAATTAATTGGATCGATTGAAGTGTTACAATTCAGTTTAATTTTTACACGGTAAATAAATTAATATAACTATATCTAGCAATCTTTTTTACTGTAAGCAATTCAACATAGTGAAAATTCATCTTTTTTATAATGTTGTGTACTGCCACACCGTAATGATCAATAAAATACTTTTTTAAACATGAAGTCAAATATAATACACACCCTGCAATTTTGATTTTACAGGCTCTGCGTCACGTAAAATGTCATTTAAAATGCCCATATCAAATAATAAATTTTTTTGGGTGTTAACAAGAAACTCCTTGTTATTCTGTAATCCCCATAATATTTACAAAAGAAAAAATATTCTAGATCCAAGCAATGTTAAGACTGAATAGGGAGGGAACAATATCCTAGTTGAGCGACCGTCCCCAGCCCAGTACAAAATTTATAGAAGGTAGAACTTTAACCAGCGTTTGAACTTGCTACCGACCGTATCTTTGCAAAGTGGAATTATAAAAACTTTCTTTTTTGCAAGTCCTTTTCATATCGTGCTCGCCGGAAGAATAGGCTCCTTCAAGGTTTCGATTTTTACAGCGAAAATATTGATATAAAAAATCAGTATCTACGAAACCTTGTCATGCGAGAGGAAATGGTTATGCAAATCCAATATCAATGGTCTTCTCCTGGTGTCCATGATAAGCCAAGACATAAACAAGAGAATGGAGGTGGAGAAGAGGAAAAGCCGGTGCTGGTTGATATCCTGAAAGTTTACTTCGATTTCTCTTACTTTCTTTGTCTCTGTCCGTTCTACGTTACCAAAGATAAAGTTAAAACGTATTCTACTTCTACTACATTTTTCACAATAAAACATTCAATGTTTCAAATGGTTTTAACTGCCATTCTCTACTGTATCGGTTTTATTTTTTTATTGGGGGAAATCCGCCTCTCTGTTACGCAAAATATCGGTACGAATAATCCATCCATATATTTTGAAATGATGGCAGATGGATTCGATTCAATTCTCAAGCTGGTCACGTTGAAACAAATGTGGTTCAACCAACAAGACATTTTGGATATCTTCAATTTCATATGTACAACGGAGTTATCCATCACCAGGAACACAACCCGTCCCCGAAAAAATAGCTGGTCACCCAAATGCATTTCAATTTTTGTAACGCTGTTATTTACCGGAAAGGTTTTTCTCACCTGGGCTGCCGGTCCTGGCATGCTTGATAACACTTCAGGAGTCAAATCAAACTCTTGGAACAATGACGTCGGCAATAGTACATCGGTCAACTGGAGTATAACCACCTGGTGGAGTACCACTGTGACCAGGGGCAGATTAAACTTGTTCCTTGAGAAGGATGTCAATCATAATTGGGAATTATTCAGCATGAATACTATTTTTGGATTGATTGGAGCCATTGGTCATCTCCAAAGGAGGCTATGGGGCAACTACACTGACATCCTTGTATATATGTCAGTGTTAACGCTTCACCTTACAATTAAACAATTTACTGACAATCTGCAAAATACGAAAAATAAAAACAAAATGCAATGGCCAGTTATTCGTGGCCAGTACCAGAACATGAAGAAACTCTTTAACCTTATCAACAACTTCCTTGGCTTCAATGTGACATGCGTCGTCACTTTCATAGTCCTCTTCGGGGCGATTAGTCTTCACGAAATATTTTTTAGACCCAGGTACAAAACATTTATTTCGGCTAATCTACATTTGGACAGCGGCAGGAAGTCATACTATGATTCTGTTGATATGCGCTGATGTTTGCCATAAGGTTATACATTTGTAAATTAAAGTTCCACCAATTTAAATGGTTCACCTGTATATGACAATATTTTAAAGTTCTATCCTATCTTTTTGACAATACAGATGAACAAATTGGGAGACTGGTTAAGTTCATTTACGGAGAATGAGAGAAAATTGATGGGAATCTCGTTTGAGCAAATGCATTTCATTCGAAGGGAACTGGATAAGAATGAATTGTCAGTTAAGGCTAATAATGTGTTTCCAGTCACGTATTCATTGCTAACAAAAGTAAGTTTTGCTTCTGCATATGTTTACTGAAAAACATTCATTCATAATTAATTTTTTATTCATTCAACTTCAATCCAATATTAATTTTTATCTACTTTTGCAGATAGCTGAAATTACGGCAATATATTTCATAATATGCGTTCAGCAGGAGTAAATATTCAAAACTTATTAAAAATTAAACAATTACCAATTTGAATAAATGGTGAAATCCACAATTAGTTTAATGCATATTATGGGGTGTAGTCATCTCATAATACCCCTAAACCATTTAATATTTGTCTTGGATGACAAGAACTACACATTTTTATCAATTAAGATTGGGACACAAATACCAAACTTTGGGTATTTTTCCATTCTCAACAATACAAATACTGTGTGGAGTGAAATCACAATAAATTTTATTACAGCATCACAGGGATACATCAAATTGGATACATACATAAACAGACACACCCTTTTGAATTTCATAACGACTAAACGTTTACTCTTGGTTAATGGTTAATTCTAATAAAATTCTGGTAATAGTATAATATAGATGATTAATCTATTCGTAATTCACAATAGGATTTTGATCCCACAAGTTAACAATTTAACGAGAAGACAAAATGAAGGTTGAAGTGCTGACCAATGATAAGAAAGTAGAAGAATCTACTAAAAAAGAAACCAAGCTGGATTTAGACAGCTTTTTTAAAACCTTCTTTGATATGTCTTACTTTTTCTGCCTTTCACCCTTTTACCTTTTAAAAAATATTGGAAAGCCCCCACAATTTTATTCAGTGATATCCTACTGGTGGCAGAAAATCTTGTGTGTCATTCTTTCAATCATCGGAGGTGGTTGGCTAATAGGCGAGGTGAGGCTCTGTATCGTCACTGATCCAAGGAATCCATCTCAATATTTTCGTATGATGGGCACATTCCTTGACACTACTTTAAAAGTCATCACCCTAAAACAGTTCTGGTGGAATCAATCGGAAATTTTGAAGATAATCAATTTTACTTTGACCACTGAGAATATATTAACCACCACATCCCAACTGTCCAATCGTCGATGGTCAACAAAATTTTTGGCAGTTCTCTTAATTTCTCCGTTTACTGTGAAAGTATTCATTACTTGGATAATTGGTTACGGAACTATAATGACACCGGCAGATGGCAAAGGAGGTAAGGCTTACCGACGAACGGGTATTATCGAGTCTATTGCTAATACCTGGTGGCAAGAGATGATAGAGACTTGCAAATTCAATCTTTTTATGGAAGATGAAACAATTCCCAGTTCAATGGAAACAATTTGTGGCGCATTTACTGCAATCGGATCTCTACAACGAAAAATGTTTGGCTTGTTTACTGACATTCTTCTTTATGCATCCGTGTTGACACTTCATTTGGCTGTTAGGAAGTTTATTAAAAATTTGGAGTTTATCAATGAAGGTCAGCCCAAGGAAACGGTTTGGCCTCTGATTCAATCTCAGTACCAAAGCATCCGGGAACTTGCAAATTTGACAAATTCCTTGCTTGGCCCAAATATTACATGCATGGTCGCTTTCATGATTGTCTTTGGAGCAACTACGATCAACGAAATGTTTTTCGCACCTAGAGAAGCCAAAGCATTTGCAAGATGTCTGTTCCTAGTTACAGCTTATGGAAGTCATGCTGCAGTTATTTTCGTTTGTGCAGATACATGTCAACAGGTTTGCCCTTACATTTATCATTTCTATTTGTCTCAATTTATGTTTTCATGCATGAAACTAATTTTCTAATGCAATTCATTTAATGAAAACAAACAGATGAAGAAATTCGAAGAATGGATGAAATCGCTTACTGAGGAGGACAGAAAACTGATGAGCATCTCTTTTATGGATATTCTTTCGGTGGAGAGAGAAATGGACAGTAATGTGGTGAGCATTCGAGCAAGTTCTATAATTCCCATCACTTACGGAGTGGCAGCAAATGTTTGTAGTGTGACTACTACTTACTTCATAATTTGTGTCCAGTTTAGTACTTAATATTATGACAAGCCCTTTGCGCGGTTTTGTAAAAAATGAATTTTTATAAACCCCTATGTTAAAAGTTTGCAGATCATGTTTATTTATATATTTCATTGATCATTTATTTTGACCGATGACGCGATTAAGTTTGTTGACATAATATGAATTATGTACATATATTAAATATCAAATTCCATTAAGATAAATAAGCATTATGAACATCAAAACTGGAAATATCTTCCCCATCACTTTTTATGTCGTAGTAAACTTGGAATAGAAAGATTATATTAAAGTCGTATAAAATAATTTAAAAATAAGTATAAAATTAATGCTCTACATGTAGTATGTAGGGTCTGATAGATTATGTTCGGAGAGAAAACACAAAAATTAATGTTGCTACTTTCCATCCAAGTACAAATTCACGTGCACACTATGAAATAAACAATATATTATGCATTCTCAAAACAAAAATTATTGAGTGCCCCAGAGAAAGGTCGACAGTCGACTCGCCCAGGGAAATGACATCTGCCATCATCAACAGTAAATGAGACCCAATGGTTTAGAGAGAGTATATTAAGTTTTGGGCATTGTTTTACTAATATTGTCAGAATGTGATCCCACTTTATCATGTCGGAAATAGGTTGCATGCATGCAGAATTCATTAAAATTACTATTGATTTTTTCATACGCTACAATTTTTTGCCTACATTAGTTGCGGTAGAATAATTAAATATATGTGATAAATTCCGGTAAGTAGAAATGTAGACAGTTGAATTTGAAAATAGCGTGTTCGTCCACATTTCAGTAATTCAATTTGTTAATAAGTTTCTCAACTGGGAAAAGAGGGCTTGGGTTATTTATTGTACACACGACTTACACTTTATTCTGTTTAAATATTATACTTATACTTGAACGGCGACCATACCAGTTTTGTTTCAAGTTGCTCTGAAGTCGTGCTCTCATATTTTACAACTTAAATGATCCTCGGTTAAGTAATTGATTAAAAATTAAGTCACAATGAAAACAATCTTTAGACGAAATCGGCAAATTCGACGCAACAATGATTTTCTCAAAGAAAGAAATAGTCAAAGTGCAACAGTTTACAATAATTCCAATTGTTTGTATAATTTATTCAAGATCTACTTTGACTTTGCTTATTTCTTTTGTCTTTCTCCATTCCGAATCTCCCCAAAACGCCCAGGAGATGCTTCATTTCAGTCAAGTCGTAAAGTTTGTAAAGTATTCCTGGTGGCCACAACGAGTCGCTTGTGTGATTTTAATGTTATTGGGTGGCGTTTGGATACTCAGAGACCTAAGAAACTGTATCCCTAAAGAGTCTAGAAATCCCTC
>VYYJ01003758.1:0-15519 GCA_021029165.1 Cyphoderus albinus
TCGAACAATGTGCTTCTTTAATGGAAATGGATTTAATAATTATTTCTACAATAATTATAATAATAAGCAGACCCTGTACAAGAACTGAATGAAGCTGCAAATGCAGGAGAAACGAAAGAAGAAGCTTTGTAAAGAAAATAGAAAGCAGCGTAAATTCGTCATGGCGGAAGGTGGGATTAGTTAAACAATCTAAAGCCAAAAATCGACAGTCGTCAAATATCTTTTAAATACATTCTGTACTGTACATTAAATTACATGAATTACATTCTCCGAAGACCGCTATCTGACTGCATCCTAGCAAGTTAAATTACAGAGAAAAGAAGATTGACACAGGGATTTAAAAATTGTTGACACATTCATTGCACATTTTTCATTCATTTGATTAAAACAGTTCGTGCGCATTTAAATCACTTTTGTTATTCTAATAACAACGACTCAACATTTAAAAAGGAACTAAAAAAATGTACCTTACGACAGTTTAAAACATGACGGATATAAAGCTGGTCACTGCACAGCGGAATGCTATTTATATCAGTTGAATATTATGGCATACTCTAAGAAATACACTACATTGTATTCTTTAAATAATTATTTAATTAGTACATGTATAGTACATGCATGATAATTGGTACTTAATAGTAGTTTATAATGTAATGCGTTTGGAATCTCATAATCAGTACAGAACACCACTAAAATCATTATTTAGGTGTAGTTTAAACGTTACAGCTAGCTTAAATTGATATTTTCTATTCTGTTTATATCTACTCGTTCAGATCCAGTTTGATCAGAGTAACTACTTCGTATTAGTTTGTCTTGTCACCTTTCGACATTCTCCCTAGAAAATGTGTATTTCGTTCACCATTTTCTAAAAGTAATTCTGTGCATTCAGTCAGTATCTAAATGAAAAATCTTATCGGAATCATTATCAAGATGAAATGATTTAGAATTTAGATTATTTAGACATTAGATATCATACTTCGTAGGTATACATACACAAGATCTTTTGTCTTGTTCGTCTCTTGGATTTTGTATTAATTCTGCATTACGCAAGTTTTACTTATTCACGTTACTCGCAACATCAAATGCAAACGAACCCTGCTCAATACTTATGTTTGTGTACTTATGTTAGTCATAACTGATTTAATTTCTCAACTATCGTTACATGATCAGTTTAACTCTGTTATAGAAAATCGTATCGATTAATTAGATTATTATTACATTTTAGTTATTAGTTTAGCTTTGAGATTATTATAAAAGCCCCAAAAGTGCTTTAATATATTTCACATGCGTATCTTGAAACGTTTTTTTTCTAGAAGCGTTTGAATAGCAGATTTGCACATTCATAGTTATTTATTCACGTTAGACTAATTTAAATTCTTGGTTTAATGAAATAAAGCACATTTCATATTGTAATAAAAAGACCAGAAAGAAAGAAGAGCTCTATAAAAAGACTTTACTACGAAAGTTGGAAATGCGAAACGAACTCATTTGCTCGAATCAAAGAATACAATACAAACGTTTTATTACTTCTGATTTTAATAGTTTGTGAATCTATACTATCTCCCTGACCTCTAAATTCTTCTTTCATGCACATATTGTTATCTGGCTACACATTCATATATACACACATTTAAATGAGCTTATTATTGCCTAACAGCATATTGATGTAATAATTGATAACCGTACAGTTGACATACTTCAACATTTACTGCTATGTTAGCCAAAAATGTCCTTAATAATCGTGTTACAAAAGAAAAATTCGAGGTGTACCATTAAACAAATGAAAAACATATCGTGCGAAATTTTAAACTCTTATTCAAATTGAAAAAAAAATGGAAGATGCAAATGAAAAAACGTTGGAAGCAAAAAGTGCCAAGTTTTTGCAATACAAAGATACACAACATTTACAAAATGTGACGGGATTATTAAATGTGAAACTTTTCTTCTCAATTTCATACTCTATCAAAGGGTTGCGGAAAATCCTCATCTCCCCTAAACCACTTTTACCACTGAACCTCACCAACTACCCCATTTACCACAATGGTAAATGGTATAATACCACTCTGCCCTTTAAATGCTCTCACTGTACCCCTTTATCACCCTGTGCTTTTACTACACAAATGGCTAGTCGATAAAGAGGAAGTGCCACTTCCGAAATTGTAAAAGGGTTACAAGTAGGATAGGGCTAAGTGGAAGATGAGGGTGGTAATGGGGATAGAGTGATTAAAGGGCAGAGTGATATCTAGTAGGTAGGGCGCAGTGGTAAATGGCAGTGGTCTAGGGGCGGTGGAGATTTTCTGGTTTCCCTTTATCAAATATAGAAAAGTAAAAAATCGCTACAACTCGGTGATTGCCGTTTGTACATTTTTATACCACGTATGTTTGGAAGTGTCGTACAGACAGACATTGATTTTCCAAGTTACGTATAAGCCGTGATTGATGATATTAATACCACCATAATGATGTACCAGTAATAATAAATGAAGTACAACTTGCCTTCAATGTCTTTGACCTTTTGAAACCTGGTTCATGATAGCATCATAAAGTGATGTATTTAAACAGTGGAGTTGTGTCAGTCAATAAACCTGCTGCTTTTGTGCTTAAGTTCGATTTGATGTATGACGGTTAATTTAGATTCTCTTTTGGATTCCATCTAATTTTAACTTAATGCTTTCAGTTGATTTGAGATGATCGCGTTCAACCATCAATCCCCAAGTACCGAATACTTATAAACACATATTGATGATATTATAAACAAATACCCTTACTGATGAATACAACTCTTTTTTATAAATAGAGTCTCTGCCTGAGATTCAGTTACCAATTAAAGTAATATAATCAAAATTGTGTCGTGCCACTGAAAAGAAATATAAATAAGGTTCCATTAACTATTCCGGCCCGCTTTCTTTTGCTATTTGCGATGCGTTATTGGCTGATGACCTTGTGTAGAAATGTGTGTCTCACGAATCCTGATTCCGGTGTATGAAAATGTAAAAAGAGGTAGTATAAAAACGTGAACATTGAATGCGATTATTTTTTAAATTCACGTGGTACAAGCTTGTATGTTTGTGTTTGTTCCATTTTCACTGTTGGTTGATTAAGTAAAATTGCAGAAAAGTATGACAAAAATTGTAATTAATTTTTTTGATTCGTTTCGATTTTGCTATAATGTGCATTACATTCAGACAAGTTTGTCACGGCATATTAACTGAAACATTACTGTTGAATTTCCTTACTTTCAAGTTGTTGCTTGTGAATTGTAGATTTCCGATTTGAGCAAATTGAAGACCTATCGCTGCGCTGTGACTGTGATCAGATCAGTTATACATTAAAATTGTTTCAGCCTGCCGCAATAGGTATTTAATTATTCCCAATCAATAGCGTTATGTATTTTATACCTTCGAATTCGTAATTATTGAAAACGACTTACACATAGGCAACATTATTACATATACGTTAATCTTTGTAACGACCTATTCTATGCATTTTGCTGAGTTTTTCGATCTCCTTCTCCATTACAATATAAAACATTGGTGTTTCATCTCCCATCAATACGTCCAATGCTTGCGTTTGGAGTCAGACTATTTAGAGGCAACTTACAATAATACATTCATGGAAAATTCGAGAAACATAACCGCAAGTTTCTCGTTTATTATTTTTGTACACTACTTGAGAACAATTGTAATCAAAGACCTTATTTAGCTTAGATAAGGAGCGGAGTAAGAAGATTTCAAATTAATCGATATTAAAAATTAGTCGTAGTTTGCATTTTGCAAGTGTATGCCTTGTTTCGTATTTCCACACCAGATAAGCAAACGAGTATTTTAAATGCGCTGCTACACTATTATGTAATTAAGTGCTATAAAAACTTCTTACTTTTGTTCGTTAGTTCGTATTCAATCAATGACGGAATAAAATAGGTCAGGATTTCTGCAATAGTTCCGACTAAACTTTCCTCCCAGTATGAATATTTTCTGATCATCGGGAAATTAATGTTCAATAAGTGGGTACAGGCATTTTATGTCGACAACAAAGCGGAATGCTGCTTAACTTTAAGGTAACCAAACTTGACATTTCGTTGCATTAAATGTGATTCTGATTTATGATACGACTTGTTTAGAGGTACATACTACGACCACTTTAGCGGTATCGGAATTCATTATAACTTACAATCGACTTAAGATAACTTTGAAACACGGTTGAACGCATTAATTTGATGTTGTGGTACATAAAGTAAACGTATACATCTATCATGGTCATATGCAAATTATTGCAGAAGCAGAATTATCTTTATATAAATCCAATGTCTCATAATGTTATTTGTATTTGGCAATATCTGACTGATTCGATTATGTCATGAATCCATTTTAAATCGACATTCAAGAATGAAAGGGATCAATTTTCAATGTTATAGCAGAGTTACAGTTTGCCTTGAGGATGTTAAAATCATTTAAAAAAGAAACAAGTACCGTTAAGTTTTCAGTGAACATTATGTTACATTAATAAGAGGATAATTAGACTTTGAACGAATCGCACAGAAACTCGGAAAAAAGAAAGTAACTCTTACCAGAATCAATATTACATGGAAGCGACTTAAGAAGCCAGTTTGGCGCCTTAGATTTTAAGAGAAATTAAAAATTTGTTCATAACCACATCATAAATATTAACATTAATGAAAGAAATTATAATTTAGTCTTAACAGCGTACACATAAGTGAATAGTACAACTGTTAGAAGCTCAGTCCAGCTTCAATAGTCACTATTACAAACTGGCCTCTTAACAAAATTAAAGATTGGGTACGTTGAAGCACATTCTGTATGTTACGATACGTATTTGTTTAAATCTTGTGCTATTTGATTATCCGGCAAACTTGCCACAATAATTCAATTACTTTCTCAAACACAAAGTTGTAGTTAAAAATAAAAGCGAAGTATCACTTAAATGGCATGAATAAGAATAAATTATGCATTATGTACATAATACTTGTTGTACGAATGCTTGTCAAAGATAACCATAATTATAATTGCATTCTCCAAAAATTAAAACTAATTACGCTGGAAGTTTCTCATCCAAATCATCGGCATTATTACGTCAATCATAAATAACGTAGTCAATTTTTGCCTCGGCGATATTGAGAATTACACTGAATTTACCAGAAAATCGATTATTATATTACCCTAACACAAAACGTTTGATAACAAAGACTTTTAATCGACTTCTATACACTTTCTGTGCGATTAACGACAATTTTCTGCTGACAAAACCGGAGCCGTTCATCTTCGATTCAATTCAATCTTAATGGCTGCAAAAAATAAAATATTCATTCGTAAATGTTCATGCAATTTGTAAAAATAATGAATACATATCGTTGTAGTAAATGTATTCTTACCATCAATTATTTCTGCTTTAATTTTATAAAGTTCTTTCCGTACTTCCTTAAGTATATCTTGTTTGAGAGCATCTAAGTCGTTGTCGTAAGAAGATCCATTTCCGTTTACAACAATACCTGAGGAAGTATCAGAACCAGTTCGTTTTCTTTGGTTCATTTTGGGAGACGATGGCGTTTCTTTCATTTTCCCTGTTGTTGGTTTATCATCATCGTCCTGTAAACAAATTAAACGGTTGTAATGGCTAGGAAAATATTATACTATAAACATTTGCCAACACTTTTTTTTGAGAAATTGAGTGATGAAACAAGAAATGTGGGAAAATAACAAATATTTGCCAGTGGCGTATGTAATAACATTTCCGGTGAATTGAACTCACTTGACTGTTGCTGTTGTTGTGAATAGTAGAGGTGGAGTTCTTTTCCGTTCCCTGCAGGGCTGGAACGTTTGGAGCAGAATTTTCTTTTACCATCGCTCGCCTCCTGGCCAAAGTTTTCGCCATTTCGTCCATCAGAGAAGTGCCTCCCCCAGGCGCAGAATCACCGCCGCCGCCATTTGTCACTCCTCGGTTTCCACGCAGTGTTCCGTATAAACTTCCGCTACTTGTGCTACCACTTGAACTGCTGCTCGACGTACTCGTCGTGCTAATTGCATCCGGTTGCGGTCTATTCGCTTTCCTGAGATGAGCACTAGCAAGGGCAGCAGCTAATGAGCCAACTTCCGCATCTCCACTCCGTGACAACGGTCCGTTTGGCATAGGCGGAGGAGGTGGAGGGCCTCCTCCCGAGGGCATCGCTGGTGCAGGTGGAGGTGGCGGAGGAGGTTGCGGTGCTGAATTTGTTCTTTGGTGACCCGGTGGTGCAGAATTTTGAACTACTACGGGGGTATTAGGACTACTTAGCGATGGTAATACGACTGGAAAAGGGGAAACGCGATTATTAAATATCAAGTTAATAATGTAGAACATTAACATTATCAGACGTACGATTGAGTTACGGAAATTATTTTCTCACCTTGCTGTTGCGGTTGGGACATACGTCTTTCTTGAATAATGGCAATATCTTCTCGAGTCATCGTTCTATAGCCCATATCTTCTTCACTGTGATGGTGGTTATTATGCGACTGCGGAGCTGCCGGGTGGTTATTATTTTGCGGAGGTACTGGTGGAGGTGCTCCTGCTTGGTTAATATTATGAGGAGCCCTGGGGGGACCGGGGGGAACGTTACTGTTGAGCGCTTCCACGGCATGCATCATGGCAAAGGCAAACGCCTCCGCGTCGTCTCTACTGCTGAAGTTAAGCCCGTACACCTGACGATTATCACGCCATTGATGAAACGTTGGAGTCGCCTGATTATACTTGAGCCCCTTGAGAACTAGATTTGGAAGGAATTTTTTTAATGCCGTTGACTGTTGACATTTATTTATTTTAAACAATATTTTACAATTAAGTGTGGCACTTACTTGAACAGTTAATGACAACTTCTTGATCGTGTAGCTTCCTCCCCACCACTCTGAACGTGTTGTGCACAACGTGCTGGTAGATGTGAACTTTCGACACTCCGGATGAGCTTCCACTCGGCACCCATTTCTTGTTCGACTCATCGTATATCATCACAGAAGCTCGGGCTGACGCAATACTCTGCTCACTGGAATGCAAATAAGGAAATTTGATCAAACCTCGTTAAAATTTACTCTGCACAACTTGTCAACTACATTCAACATTCATATTATACAAAAAATGACAGTGGTCATATAACAGTTATTAATTGTAGTGTCAACATGCGGACTTGGATTTATCCCCCCACCCGTGACTATTTAGTGACTATGATGAAATGAAATAGAAACTTCCACTCACAAATTCACCAACACTGCTCAATATTTGTTTATATTTTTAACTCAATATCATTCGTGACTTACGTTTGGTAATACTTAACTTTCGGTGACACTGGTGCCAATTGACCCTCAACTTCTTTCTGTTTCCATAAAAGAAACAGCGATTTCTCGGAATCATTAACTTCCATTATTAAACGTTTAACTTAAAACTTGAAAACCTTCAATCAAAGTTGATAAGGCAAGGCTATTAGATGAACGATTAAGATAGAAGCAACAAATAAAAAATAAGAACTTCAAACAAGAATTTAACATCTGACAGATAAGCTTCTTCCTATATAAGCAAAATACTTTTGTTTATGCTTTGCTGAGAGTGAGAGAGAGCTGCACAATTACAAACAAACAAACTCAGACAGCGGTAGTGTTGCAGTCGAGTTGGTCGATGATGGCATTGTTCAAAACCGTTTGTCGGTAGATTCATATTATTGGTCAACAATAAAAATAGTTGACGCAGCCAAGAAGTAGAAATTCGTGGAATTTTTGTAAACTTCATGCAAAACACGAAACGACCATGGCCTTTTTACATTATACGTCCATGGATCAATGAGAACTTGTCCTTCATTAATTAACAAAGAACAATGCATCATACTCATTGGTTTCATGAAGAAAGAATAAACATTTTTTAAACTCCAGTTTGTGTTTAAAAATAAGCTTTAAGTTAGGTTTACAATAAGACTACACAATTAAAAGTACTCCAATCGAGTCACAATTTCACAGCCAGAGCATTTTTGAGGTCATTGATTTTTTTGTCACTTCTCTTCGGTTTCGGCTTTAATCTTCGTTCTACAGCCTAATTTCATTACAATTATGTATAATCATATCATGCTTGCAGGAAACATCAATGATGAAATCCTTCTGTGGTTGAATGAAAGTGAAAACTGGGGAAGTGGAGAGGTGAGGCAAAGCGACACCATGAAATGAAGAATTGACACATCGATTCTCTGAGCTGTTTCCTTTCACTGAACAGGAAAATGCAATTATATTCGTATTTGGAAGCATTAATCAGTCGTTTCCACTAATTAGCCAGCTGAAAGCAAGATAACAAATGATTGGATGTGCTTCACTACTCTACGCAATCCTCCTGTGAAGCTTCAAATAAGAGATTAAAACAAACCAACTAAACCAAGTGGATTCTCTTACTGTTCTTTAGCTCCTTTCCTCTCCCCTTTTCAAACCCCAAACTCAATGTCTACAACTTCGTTGTTGTTTTTTTTGCTAAATCCCACGTTCGATGAGCCATGGCCATGATGTTTATGGTAAGTATTAAGTGTTAACAACGGATAAGTTTCTTCTTGTAAATACGTACATATACATACATATTCTTGAAAAAAAGAGGATGGTAGAAAGAAACACATAAAATCACAATTAATATGACATGCGCTCTAACAACCGTCATTAATGTTATCAAATGAAAACAAATGATTGTACAACTTGTACATATGTAAAAAGGATCGTGTAAGTGAAGACAGGCACTTCATGAGAATCGGCTTTCTTCTTTTTATTAGTCGGTAAATACAACTAACATACAAGCAATATTAAATAAAACAAATTACATGGTTTTAAGGTTGAGTTGAGTTGCTAAACTGGAGACACGAAATGTCTTCAAAACATTTAAAGTATAAAGCATGTCTTGTTTTTCTAAAGTATTATTCCAGCCATGTACAAGTATCGTATCCACACATTCCACACCACATCCACTATACACTATAACCAAACCAAACACATAGGCCACTTGTGTTTCTCATTTATCATCGAGAGGAAATGATAATGCCAAAAAAGTGACCTGAAACTCTTGCCAGATTAAACCAGACATTGTGACTCCAGACAGAAAGTGCTGTAAGTTATACATTAATAGGTTGGTTGAAGTAGATTATAGTAAGGAAAAAGCATGAAGGAACATACATATATGTACATATTAAAGAATCATTAAATCATTTATGTATTTCTTGCTGTGCAGCTGTCTTTGTCTACCATTCCATTTGCTGCACACGTAATATTTAATGTGCCAGACTTTCTCAAGTCGCAAATTCCAACATAAAAGTGCAGGGTCAAATGTCAAACTACGTGATATCCGTACCCACTAACTGACGATGATCTTGAAAAATTTTGGAATTAGTAGCACAAAGAAATACGTATGTAGTTTATGGAAAGCAATGAATATAAGAGCAGGTATATTTTACACTATATTTATCTTCTTAAAATGCTGCGGACATAAATGTCTAAATAAATACTAATCCTGTCACTCATTGTGAATTGCACTTTCATATTAAATATGGAATTTTAGAAGACTACAGGAGTTCAGGGAGAATTTTAATAATGCTACGAAAGTATTCTATTCGGTCTGACCAAAGTTAACAATTATTGAATTATGTATTGAATGAGGAAAGAAAATTGCTGGTTAAAGTTTAACAAGATTATACTTCATAAACGTGTCATTAAAAACATTTGGAATAATGGGATAGGTATAAGCTAAAGACTAACCGGGAGGTTGGAATAAATAAAAACCTCTGGCTACCGAATTAATGGCAAAACAAAGTTGTATCATTAAGTTGCTCTCTTGATTCATTGCATTTTGAGGTGAAATTAGAGGAGGTTAGAGTAGAGAGATCAATTTTCAGCGAATGTTATCAAATTAACCCACTAAACCTTGCAAGTTTTAAATTATTTCTGACGCATTTTCACCTCACTTTACCGAAGAGAAAGTATTGATTCTTTAAGGGAGTGGAGCAATAAATGTGACTGTATCTCACTTGATGAATATTTTACGAGTCTCCATGATCAGAAATGCTTTCATTCGGTGCTGTTGGTAATTTATAGGTGTAGGAATTGGAGTAATGTGAAAAGGATGGTCGATTGTCGAACAATGGATAAAAGGGGTTTCAATTTTAGATTGGTTGCGCGCTCAAGCCCACCTGCTTCAAGTACGTGCTTTATCTTATCAAATGCATTGACGATTAGAAAATTAGAGTAGAACGTGACGTGATCAAAAAGGGGCAAGAAGGTTCTCGCTTCTCTTACTGCTAAATGGAAACCTGAGTCAGAGTCAGCTGCCTTTCCATCGGGACATTTGATCTCAAACTCAGAAATATTTAATTTTCGATTCGGAAGATTTTCGTTTGGAGAAAGTAATCGGTAGAATTGAAATAGAAAATAAATCCTGGCACTCTCGTAGGAAAAGCCTAACCTAATATGTACCAATTAAAGTAACAAGTAGTCCAGAAAAACTAAAAGTTCAAGAGTAAGGTAAAAGCATTGTTAATTTGAAGCCGTTTTCTGCAGAGGTCATCACGATCAGTCTCGTTCGAAGCAGCTGTCAGTTATGTGCACAGCTTTGCAGCTAAGTGCTTCTCGATAACTCTGCCCATGCCAAAATGAGTTTGAGTTCTTGTTAAGGTATAGCAGGTAGTTTCTGCTTCTGCCTGTTACTTGCAGCTTACTTTCCTTGTCATTCCTTTCTTTCCCAATTTTCTTTTCAAAAATCACATAAAGATTAAATGCTTTCTACTACGTGAGAGTTTGTACTTAAGTTTGGACCGTTTGTGTATTATTTTTGTGCGAGTCATTTAGTCGCGTAGAACACATTATTAGGTTTTCTCCGTTACCCAAAAGATAAGATAACGAAGCTCGTTGGTACAACAGCTAGATAAAAATGCCTAAGTAGGCACCATGGCGCTACTTCTCCTTAGCACGCACGCAAACTATACTACACAGAAAGAACGGCTTGACAGCGAGGAGCCAATTATGTCAAATGAGCACAGTGTGAAATCTTAAAGGAAACAGTAGCGCGCTTGTCGCATTGCTAATGTATGTCAAGCTACTCAAACGCAAAATTCCTACAAAGAGAAAATTTGAGGCAGCGAGATGGGAAAATGTACAAATGATGGAGGTTGCGGTGCCTTATCTTGAATCTGTTTTGTCAGTGACTGCGCATTATTTTTTACTAGAAGAATGCATAAGGTAGTCCAATATGTCATTACTAACACAAAGAGCAGAGGAAAATCTAATCAGGAGAGTGAAGTCCATTTACGTATCACAATATCCACTATGAGGATGTGGACATTTCTTACATGGCAGGTTTCATAATTACCATAAACGTAACAAGATTTACTTGTCCAACCAACCGACGTCATTATTGCGTTGTAGATTGACTTTGCTCTTATTTGCTTCATTTTGTTTTGTGAAAGGAAAACTTGAGAAGAGTCGCAGTAAAGTATGAAATACATATTGATCGAAGTTCCTTTCCCCTTCGAACGCATTCTCCAGCCCAAACTTCAAACAAATACCTTGTTGTGTGTTACATTGCAAACAGAAAAGAAAGTACAATGGTTAACTCTGCTACTCTAGTCAACATCCATAACTTTTAAGATTGAAACCACTCGTGCGACAACGGTAGACTCTAGCTTACTAAGAAGTTATTGCAAAACTGAGTATTAAAACGACAGTGTAGAAATTGATCTATCTCGAAGAGAGATGACAAGAGATGAAACCACAATCCTGTTTACTTTTTACAGTTTACATTACAACTTTCATCATAAGGATTTACAAGGGGAGCTGAGTACTACGCAGAATACTTAGGAAAGAAAATAAAATCCATGTCGGTAGATTACATAGTTCCTGCGTCATATCACATGTATTCTTACTGTTTCCAAAGAAAACACCAAGCCAATTAGCGTTGCATTGCACATAGAAAATGTCAAACAATGACAAACGGATTGATGCATGCATCCTCTTTGCAGCAATGACACCCACGTAAAACCGAGCAGAAGAACCACAAAAATATGTGAGAATGCAATTACCTGAAATGCAAATAAAAGTTGTGCCAGCAGCAGTCACAAGAAAATCCATCAATTTTACTCGCTTTAATACCAGAAAATAACTACGCTCGTTTTTATGAGACTGCACTGGCAATAATGTAGTAATGCGGAATGCAACTTTTGTTTTTGATTCCTAAACACAGTTTCCCATGGAGTGTCGTTGTTTGTTGTCTCCGTGAGTCATGACTCCGTGAATCCGTAAATTCAGCAGTAGTCACATCGTAAAGTATAACTCCATTTTCCATTCAATGTAGACATGGAGGAGAAAATACTCGTGCGGAAGTATCGTCGTAATAATAAAAATAAAAATAAAGCATATTAGTAAGGTAAGCTACAGCCTTGAGCATAAACTATGACATAAATTGTGACATTGTATGGTTAGTGGTTAAGTTGAACCTTGTGCATTGTCTGATCACAGCGGTGGCAATTTGAGTCGGCTTCCTAACAGTATGAGAGAGAAAACTAAAAGATAAAGCGGTGTGGTGGGTTCTGGATGCTAATGTCTTCTTCAAACAAGTGTAGTTAGTAGCAGCGGCATAGGAGATGAAAAGCTAAAAGTGGAAAATACATGATGGCTTAGAAGCAGAGTATAAATAAATAAATTTACCACACATGGCATACGCATGCTGTGGACTCACCCACTGTGACTTTTCTATCTTCCGTTTCGTTTCATTCCTATCTTCCTCTTCCCTCACTTACATACAATAATATTACAAATATTCATGAGACAATGTTTATTCCATCTCTCTGAGCTCGAAAAACACTGATGTCTCTTATTATCTCTGCTACACGCACATCCTCCATACAATTCCTATTCTTTTTTATCTCACTCACAAGTCACAATGCAGTGAGCACCACTTGAAAAAGTACTGGAAACAAACTGCTTAATTTTACGTTGTGCAGTACAGAACGTATTATTACAAGAATTTACAGCATTTTGCATACTAGAGGCAACAGTACGTAGAAAACAAAAAATAATAACATTTATTTCGAAATAATAACACCGAGCATTAAAATATCACGGAACCCTTTTAGTATGATCCAGATCGTGTGGAATGTGTTCATGTGACACATGATTGGTAGCGTGGGGAAAGTTAGATGTGCGTACAGGGATCGAAAGATGAGGAGATCCTCATGATGATGAATAAATTCGAGCTTGATGGTGACAGAACATTGTTATAGGGCATAAAATTAAGCAATGAATTCTAACTTTATAGTTACAACTAAACTTACATACCTACTTCTAGTATTAACTGTTGTATTGAAAAATTTGTTTACGCCCGGACATTCAAAAACAAAGTAGAACAGAGTCGATGGATTAATCATGTACGTCTACGTACATGGCTGTGACACAAAAATTAGAGCGAATAATCAGGAAAGTAATTCATTTTCAACAAATGAAACAACATAAGTCTTGTGCCCTGCGAGAACAATCTATCCAGAAAGAATGTTGTCGTAGCATGCAAAGGCAAACAAATAGTTTAGTTTTACAATATACAACAATATAACGTATTTAAGCTTGATAACAAAACGTGCCCGTGCGTCCTTTTTATAGGTCTCCATTTTGTCTGTGCGTAAAATGCTGTGTGAGCAAGAGCATCCAGTCAATCTATGAGTTACAAGACAAGCAAAATACTTAGAAGCTTAAAGTTGATGATATGATAACGTTGCAATGCATCTGCAAGCTAAAATGCTGACATACCATTTTCCTCTGCTTTAAACTTGTCGTTCTATAAGTATGCAGGAAACACGGGCAGACGTTGTAATAAAAAAGCATTTACTCGTTTTAACCCTTCCTCTCTTTCCGCTTTTCAAAACTAAAACTAATTGCAAGAAGGCGTATGAGTAATGCTGACTTCAGACTTTTTGAATGGGTCGTGTGCAATGCCAGTTGAACATTCCTTCGAAATTAAACGAAATGTCTTCAGCTATGTTACGCCACTTTGTACAGTACACGCATAGCATCACTAGATGATTGATTAATTTCGTTTCAAACGCTATTACAAGGAAGACAATACATTGGTTCTCAACAAAATGCTGTGAATTTTAGTGGCACTCATGCACTGCGTCAAAGTCAGAGAAGGTGTCCCTATGAATGCTATTTTTTCAGACACGTCTTTCGGATTGAATAGTCTGCCTGTCATTCAATTATATAGTAAAGTTGTGAGCTGTGTCAGTTGAATTGTCAGAAATGGAAAAGTTAGGAAATAATATTCAGTAAGGATTTATGTATACACCCTTGATCAATACCTTGAATCCTGGCGTTATTCACGAACTCACGTTCTTACGCACGAAAAAAGGATTGAAAGCCATTCCATTTCATTACATTTTATTTTTGGCAACAAACGTGCCGTGTCTTTTAGAAACATTTCCTTGAGTTGAACATGTGTTTAACTTTCCATCATAAGATTCCATTGAGCATATATTTGCCTATTACAAAACTATTTATGGAGAAAGCACAACGAAAGATCAAAATTGTATTCGTTTTCTGTTGATTTTTCTACTCGTGCACTAACTAAATACAACTAAAATTGTGATTGTATTAGGCTGAACGTAGTAAATAGTTTGTAGCCTCAGAATGTAACATTCCTCAGTAGAATTGTAACTGACTGGAACGGGAACCGAATAAATATTCAGGAAAAGAAAAGAGAGAAAATAAAAATTCCAAAAATCGCACCATTACTCAGTCGGCTAGGCACAAAACCGGGAGGAAAGAACTAGACTTCTAGTAAGTGGCTGAACTGAAATATATTCCGACTCTGATGGAGCACGACTACGTATTTTATTTTCCGTGATATATGCAGAGAATACCCTTTCGGAAAACCTACTTTCTTCGAAGAAAAAATTGCTTCCAGTTTCCACTTCCTTCCCAGAGCAGCTGCTGTAGAATTGCAAATTACTCACCATCTAATCCTGCCAGTAATATTTACCATGGACATTCTTTTTTTTAGCTTCGGCACAATTCAAAGTATGACCCTCAGTTCAATTTTGTTTCAAATAAAACGAAACACAGGTGGAAAACTGCTGAAACTTCTAGATATTCAATTCCGCGTAATGTGAATGAATTCCTCCAAGAAAGAAAATCTTTCATCCAGCAGTAACGAACGGGTGTATTTTATTCACCTAATCAATTTAACAAACCCTTCAAGAAAATATTCTCTACCTTTTTTTACTTCAATTCGCGGGAGTGTTATCTTTCTCCGTAGGAAACTTTCAGTTTGGGTAGGACAGATAAAACATTTTTAGTACCAATGTTGTAATTTTCTCGTCAGTTGTTGCACGCATGGGTTCTTCTGAATGTACTGCTGCTGAGAGTAAATTGTTCCACGTGCCGCAAAAACAATTCACTCTTGTTATTCATAAAGTTGTAACTTTATAATGTTAACATTGATTCATGTTACATGAAAAAAATCATGGTTTCGTAATAT
>VYYJ01003759.1:2847-15519 GCA_021029165.1 Cyphoderus albinus
GGGGGGGGGGGGGGATGTGTTGAACTTCGAGTAAATGACAATGTAATATAATTTTTTTTAAATTTCTTATTACCTCCTTGTCGTTCCCAGTAGCAATCTTGTTGGCACACCTCCCACAGCTCCAGGACCAATCACCTGCAAATGTTTGAATATGACAATTAAGACAAAAATTACGACAATTTCTGACAATTTATTTTCTCACTTATCTCTACGACAACGCCTTTGTTGCTATTTATTATTTTAGTCACATATTATATTATATTATCTCACCTCATGCTCGTAGAGCAGGTTATCAATATCATGCGGAAGCACGTGTTTGGTTACATAAGGCGATGTCGTCGCTGATGAAGTCTTCTTGGTGGTAGTACTACTAGCGGTATTCACCACCTCATCATCATCCCCCTCGACCTCATCATCCTCAACATCGTCGTCGTCTTCGTCGTCTCCATCTTCGTTGTCTGCGCTACTGTTCTCATTGGTAGTGCCATTTCCATGACTACTACTACTCGTCCTTAGCACCTCCCCGCTGCTGCTTCCACTACTCTTCTGTAACAGGATGGGCTGCCACTCGGAGTACTCGACAGTACTAGGCCTGCTGGCAGTTTTGTTGTTACCATGGTGTTGCGTTTCACCAAAGGTCTCGTACGGATAGTTAGGATTTGAGGCGGTGGAGGAGGAGGAAGATGGTGAAGACGGGGATGACGAGGCAACGACCTCAAAGTTGGGGAAGTTGTTGTTGGGCGGCGGTGGTGGTGGCTGGAGAGGTGGACCGAGGTGATTGGTGCACAAGCCTGGTGTCAAGGTGACGGTGACAGAGATACCCGAGGGGAGCAGAAGTCCTCGTGTACAGAAACTCGAGCTATATCGAGAGAGCATATAAAAATAAAAGTGTGTTTTTCTTAGAGAGAGATTGTGTATTGTGAGACAAAAAAAATACCTGACAACCATTCATAAAAATAGTAAATAATTTTCATTCATAAACTTTTTTTTTTGGGTTGCCTTCATCCCCGACATTACTCATTTAATATAGTGTGATACAAGAAACGCGAAGCCAATAGGCTCAGCCTATTGTTAGTAGTTAAGGTGATTTCTAAAAACCTTAAAACAATGACCAACAACTACACGGCCACCTGACCTGTCAAAGGTCGTAGTAGTAAAAAAAAATTACGTGACAACCATTAAAGTAAATAATTCTAAATAATATCCATTCATTAAAATTTTTTGGTTGCCTTCCTCCCCGACATTACTCATTTAATATACAGATATAGATGAGATTATATGTGTGATGCTGTTTTGTACTATATACTACTTATTACTACTAGTAGGTGTAGGGGTTTACTAACGAAATAAAATATCGGAAAACCTTGATATATATATATTTTTTTTAAATGTTAACCACTTCGCCCCACACTAACCTGACCCCCCTCGCATCAGTGATGACGATCCTGTCCATACTCCACCGACTGATACCCGAGTAGAGCCACCCCTGGTAGGCGCTGTACTTTAGGTTGATCTTCACCGGGTTTGTCAGCGCCTTGGAAAAAAAGAACGAAATTTTATAGATGAATAAAAATTGTAAAAGCGTTTCGTTCTAAATACAAGCACAATAATGATTTTTTCTTATACCGGATGCGCAACAACGAGCCGCTGGAGAACACTCCCAGCAACCATGTTATCCTTTGGTGTCCTATTATTACAGCAAAAAAAAACGTAAAATGTCATTCTAATAGCATCAGATTCATTCATTTACCGCAAAGACATTATTATTATTTTCATTACTGAGTCACTAAAAACGTCGAGTTGACGAGCTGTTCTGTTGCGGATGATAAGCTATCATCACCACCACCAACACCACCACTGTTCCCGATAACCGTCGCCTCGAGACCCCCATACGTCGAGATGGGCGCAGGACTCGGACTCGACTCGACACGGATCCGGTACTGGTTCGCTGTAAATTGGTTTTATGCAACATTTAAAAAAAAAACAAATATCGGGGGGCCCAAAAGTAACGCAACCAATTGTCAATTGTTTCTAACATGGGTTGCTATTAACACTGATGAAACGAAAATAAAAAAAACTAACCACAGAACGGTTCCTCATCCCTCGTTGCCAGGTACAGCAGTTTATTTTTCTGGTGAACGGGCGTACTCCCAGCGACCCAGTTCACGTCCGCGTAGTACCCCATGCTGTACGTCGTCGTTGTCATCACACTACTACTACCACCGTTACCACCCCCAACAACTCCATGGAAACAAGTCCCAGTGAGATACTTGTCAAACGACTCACAGAAGAAGGCGGGAAACTGGCACCTAGGCGACACACTCTCCGTGAAAAACTTGTACGCTCGCCGGTGGTTACACAAACTCCGGCCATCAGTTTCTGGAGGCATCGTCGTTAGTATAGAGGCCGTTGTTGTAGTCGGAGACGTTGTCGTTGTCGTCGTGGTGACGATCGGGATTGTGGTGGTGGTGGTGCTGTGGAGGTGGTGTTGTTGGGGGTTGTGGTATGGGTGGTGGTAGTAACCGGCGGCGGCTGCAGCGGTGGCAGCGTCCATCGGGAGCATCCGCATCCGGAGCTTTGGACCTTTCCGGGGAAGAGGACCACCACCACCACCGAGGAGGTGCGGGTGATGGAGAAGCGGAAGGTTATGATGAGGATGGTGGTGAGGCACTGGAGGAGGAAGGTGGTGTGGAGGTAATGGTGGTGGAGCGATGATGTGGTGATGGGGAGGTGGCGGTTGGGGTGGCTGCAGAATCGTTGGTGGTTGGAGGGTTGTCGGTTGCTGTTGCGATGATGATGATGAAGAACCCGCAGGGTTTGGTACAGCGAGCAGGAGGTTCGCTGCTAATGAGGATGACGATGACGCTGTCGATGAAGAGGAGGAGGAGCCAGACGGGGCTGAATGTGTGTGAAGTTAAAAAAAATGTCGTCATAACATTTTTAATTTTTAAATCGGTTTCTTTATCATCATAATTTTCTTTTTAGCACTTACACCAGATAAGATCCCTGAACGCCCCTAGGAACATGTGCGAGCAGCCTTTTTGGGCACGGCCACCGTTCGGCTGTAAAATGTAAAAGGGTTTTAGAGGTTTAGAGAGATTATCTTTGTTTTTTAAAAAAAAAAACGAGTAAATACGCCATATATACAGGGTCTTTCGTAAAAATCGATAGACATACATACCATAGACATACATAAAAGTACATGAAAATGATATATCGATGTATCTTTATGAAATAACCTGTATATATGTATGTGTATTTATAAGTTTTAAAAATCTTTTTTTTTTTTTACATAAAAGTCCAGATGTCCGATAGCTTCCCACGACCCGAGTCCCCCCATGAGCAAACTATCACCGTTGCTATGGATCACATCGACGAACATGGCGTCACCAGCGTCGAGTCGCACTTTCGCGTCATAGCTCTCAAACAGAGGCCCTTTAACACACGGGAGAGAAAAGGTACACACATATACATATGAATTTTTCATTTCTAAAAACATATCCACACCGTTCTTGTCATAAATTATGACTCATAATATGACAAAAGACACAAACAAAATATTTTTTTTTTAAATTACCAGCCGGATCCAACCCCGTGATCCTACTAAGATTCCTAAGCTCGCTCCCCGCAAACCCCGCGACATGAGCTCCAAGACTGAACCCTATCAAATGGACGTCCTCGTTCCTCGTCCCGTGGTTACTACCCAACGCCGAGATGAACAGAGATAGCTGCTTGCCAACGAGACGGGTGTTCACTGCGGCGCGGACGTAGTTAGGCAACGCTGCTCCAGACTCCCAGTCTACACAAATCACGTTGCAGTTGACCTAATATGGAAAAGAATATTATTATTATGTGTATTAGAGAGATTATAATTGAAAAAAAAAAGCAACACGTAAACTACTATTCGCGTGTATATAAAGTGTGTATCAGAAATAACTCCCAATAATCGTTTGTGTGCAATTTAAATGAAGGTTAACCATGTAATTGGGGACTTATATCATAAATACCTTATAAATTTATATAGATAATTAATTATGTAAAAAGAATCCCAGAAAGAATTATGTACTTTAAATGTTTAAATGCACATTGAATGAAATTTTAAAAGCACTTTAAAAGCACGCTAATCTTCGTCAACTGAAACGAGAACCGTTGAAATGTATATTATTCATTATTAATTATGCGCATAATATGTATACAGGACGTTCGGAGGTTTTGTTGCAATATTTTGTACACATCGATTCCTGAGATAAAATTCTAAAAGCAATTCTAATCACCTTGAAATTCGATGTGAAAATATCTGACAAGTCGTCCGTGACGACTGAAGCAAAACTGGTTAGAAAATAGATTTATCCTTCTTTATTTACAGGGTCTTTCATAAAGATCGATACATCATTTTCATGTACCTTTATGGAAGTGTCTATATGGTAATGTATCGATCTTTACGAAAGACCCTGTAAATAAAGAAGGATAAATCTATTTTATCCATTTAAGCCAATTCTGTGCATTGTAGGTGTACTTTGTCATTTTTTTATCTCTATTTTGTTTGCTTCAAATCTATTTTGGCCACTTACAGTTTATTGTTTCCACGAAGTCTATATTATATTCATTTACGTTCACCTCGTAGACTGTAAGTGTATTTTGAAGATTGCCTTCCTATATATTCGTGTGATAACTTTATAACTTAACTGTTTGACGAAACGTGCCGTTTGAATGAGCCAGAAATCAGGTCTCGCTCGATCAGTGAAAGAATTTTTGAAAAAATTGGTTAAATAGTTTTCAAGAACCATGGAAAGATGGCCAGTCGGGCCGTAATGGCCGGTCCAGCCAACGCCCGTGATACGAACTTGGTACTTCAAGGATCAAAAAGTTGACAATGTTAACCATTGCCAAAAAACAGCTAACGAGGTTTACGCAAGACGTGTAAATTCTTTATCTTTCTTTAAATTGATTTGAAAAAAAAAATAATCAAACCTTTTTCTATTCATTTTGGAGAATCGATTTAATGAAATCAATATTATTGTCAGATCTATCAATTGACCTAAAACGCCAATTTTACTAAACTGATTTTTTAAAATCAAATTTCATGATGATGATATGTTGAAAACGGTAACTTATATATATGTTTCCCGATGTCACAGGTGACGAGGAATATTTATATACATATAAGTTGAAGTATATCTGTATACATACAATCACACTCTCTTATATTACTTACCACAGCCAGCAGCGCCTGTCTCATCTCGGACGCCCACATCCTGTTGCAGGTGCTCCCGAACCCATGCACGATAATTTTCGTCGGATTCGACGCGTTGAACAGAGACGAGTGAGTGCTCGTGTAGTTGTCCCAGTGATAAATCTCCGGGAAATGATTATGCCGAGTGTACACCATGAACTTTGTCCCAATCTCCTCGGGGCTCGCCGGCACCTATTTAAAAAAAAAACAACAGAGACGAAAAAACACGGGGATTAAAGAGAGAGGTAATAAAATTGAAATTTAATTTTTGAAAAATGTTTTTAAATTATTCCGGGGAGAACTTTTTTTTTATATGTATAAAAAGTACCATGTCAAGGTAGTCAAAGACCCCTTCATCCCTGAAGCAGCCAAGCTCCGCCCCATAGCACACCATCTTGATCCCACTGTCAAAGAAAAATTAATGGAAATTTTAAAAAACATATATATTATGTATCTGTTGCTGGGAATAAATATATATACATATACTGGGTGTTTCGAGAAGAAGGTTGTTGTTGTTGTTGTTATTATTATTACCGTTTCGTTCGATGATGACGCAAAAATGAAGACGACGACGATGACGACGACGCGTTACTGTTATTATTATTCGTCGCCGCCGCAGCAGCCGCAGCCCCGGTATTGTTAAGAGTATTGCCACCATTATCATCAACGGCAATTTTCCTATAGTAGAACTCGTAAAGACTCCGCTGAACCGCTTTCAGGATCTCCTCGTCATGGATCTATAGATATATTATCAGACATACGATATATATATAAATCAAATGTACACGTTCATGTTTTTTATCTTAATATTTAAAAGAAATTATCAATGATACATACACACCGGGTGTTGTCTATAATTAATTGATGAATGAAAAATATATTATATACTCCATATTCGCATAATATTAGTATATACAGTATGTCCCACCAATGTCAACTTCATCAATCAATCAACCTGCTTTAATAAACCCCGTATATTTATTATGAACCGATGATCACCCACCCACCTCATCATCATCCGGTCCAACTCGCTTGTAGTCTGTTGTGGTGGTGCGGTCAGCATCATCGGTAGTCGCTGTCGTCGTCGGGGTCGTTATTACTTTCTCCTCCTCCTCCTTGGTATCCATGACATTCTTACTCTTACTACCGATAACTTCCTCCAGTTGTAGCAGCACCTCCTCTTTCTCCTCCCCCTCCCCCTCCTCAGCTAACAACCCTCTCATCATTCCTCCCCCTGGTAGCAGTAGTACCCCACCAACACCCTGTATTGGCGGTGATGGTGCTACGACGCCACCCCCACCACTTAACCGGTTGACGAGTACCCCGAGAGTCCTCAGGTTGTTAATATCGTTACTCCTGCCACCACTACCACTGTTACTACTGCTGCTACCACCATGGTGATGATGATGATCCTGGTCGACAAGTCCAGCGACGAGCAGGAGCACTTGACCCCCACACAGTATGAGAAGTGGCACGGAAGTCGCTAACGTGACGATTGCACAACACCCTTGGCGCTTCGTCACGACCAACGTGCTGTTGTTGTTGTTATTATTATTCGTTAAGCCCATCTTCTTCTTCTTCAGCATCATCATCATATTTTTTTTTTCAACTTCTGTGTCTCTCAGCAACGGTTCCAATAATCCACGCCCGTCTCTCCCCTCGTCATCGTAACGTGTGTCGTCGTTAGGAAATATATAGTAACACGTGTGTCCAGCAGCCACACTGTTTTTTTTCCACTCGTTTTCGCACTCGTTTTCTTTTTAAATCGTCAAAATAAACCTCTCTCTCTCTCTCTCTCTCTCTCTCTCTCAGACACGTACACGTATTCCACACAGAAACAAAAACACACCCTATATATATATATATATTATACAAAGCGACTTATTTACTTTTTATCGAGTTATTGTTTTAAAAATTTTTTGTATTCTTCCTGGTGATCGGAAGAATCTCCTATATAAATATAAATGAAATATTTTGTCTTTTTCTTTTTGTTTTCTTTTTTGTTTAAATATTAAAATATGTATCGCCAAGCATTACACGAGACGATGACCAAAAAAACGCGCACACGCACAAATACAGAATAAGTGTCACTTAAATTAGTTCGTAATTAATTCGTTTTATTTTTATTTTTTTGTAAAGAAGATTATAAATTATTTACTTAAGAAAATCGTTTTATTACGAATTTTATGTTATTTTTATATTTATTTATTTTTTGGCCAGTTAATAATCATGACGATAAAGTTTTTTATTTCTTCTTCTTCTTATTCTTATTTCTTTTCCCTAAGTGAAAAGGGGGGCAGTAGCAGCAGAAACCATAGCAACAAGCAACAGCGCATTATTATTATTATTATTATTATTATTAAGGCCGCTTATTCGTATATAGCAGAGAGAGAGAGGCAGGCAGGCGTCATATTATTATGCATTTAAAATATGTTAATATAAAACGCGTTAAAATAATGTACTACACTATTATCAAAAATGTGTGTATGTTGCACACAGTTGCGTTGCACGTAGTATTTCGAACAAAAAATAAATTCAAATGTGTGTATAAAAAAACGCTATATATCATTTCTCTCTCTCTCTCTCTCTCGCTCTCAACCCCTTCATCATCATCATCATATTCGGCATAATATCCCATGGTAAGAAGTGAAGCACCACCACGCAAATAAAAAAAACGCACCCCTCCTTGACGTTCACTGAGTGAACTTCACTCGATCACTCACTCAACACGAACAACGTACGACTTTGAACGCCTTTTTAACTTCTCTCATCAACCCTCCTCCTCCTTCAACCTCATGATCATCATCATCATGATGACTCCCCAAACCCCCCACCCCCATCATCATTATCATGATATTTGAAAGCGGAAAAAAGGGGGCCATGATCGTCATTCATCGGCACACTACTGCAAACAGGTGTGGTGGTATTAGTAAATAGTAGTGGCAGCGGCGCTATATATCTATGTACTAGAAGCAGTAGTGTTCAAAAAAAGCAAGGTGCTCTCTGTCTGTGTACTACTAAAAAAATGTAAAACCCCCTGATAATAAGAAGTTAGAAAAGCAAATAAATGTATTTTATTTTATTATTATTATTATGTAGACCAGTAGACCATTCACTCAAAACTCACTCGCTCAACTCACTTTATTTATTTATTTATTTATTTATTCACGCCACTATTTATTTGTAATACTTTAAAACTTAATAATATCATGCAGAATACATCGCCACTACCACTCTGCTTGTACGTATATGTGTATTATTTCTAAATCTCCACTTTCTTTCTTTCTCGCGAATATTAGAGTACACACCGAACACCGCACCGCACCGCACCCTCTTTTTCCATAACAAATCAATCAAATCAAATCAATTGTTTCTTCTTCTTTGTCTTTTTCATTACTAAGCACCATTTAAAAAAATATGTATCTCCTTACTAAATGACAAGTCATGTATGAATGGTGATGAACCGTTTTTTAACAAAGAAAATACTAGCAATAAGAGGTGTTTCGTTAACAACTAAAAACAAACTTTGAAGGGTCGTGTCACCGAGTGCTTTAGTACTACACAGTTTTGAGGAGTTTAAAAATGAGTTTTAAAAGTCACTCTTTTTTACCAACTATGGCGAGTCCCCGGTTTTTAAACTAGCTCTGTTTCTTACTATCACTTATTTCTTGGTATTATGCAGTTATTTCCCTTTTTAAAATCTTATTGCATATTTTCACTGATTCAAAGTCAATTTATTGAGACTGGCTTCCACTTTTTCTTAATGTTTAAAACAGCGAATAACTTAAATTTTACTACTAAATCCAGGTTTGTATATCGGGGGGCGGTAGCAATTTAGCAACCAATTGTTTCAAACATGGCTTGCTACGCCCTTACTTTTGGGCCCCCGCGATATATATAAACACCACGCGTGCGTGTGTGTTACTATACACTCTGTGGCATAAAGGAAATTAGACACCTGAGGTGTAATTTTTTCTTTCTTTCTTTCTTTCTTCCAACTTGCGCGTAATTATGGATCAAATTGTTGCAGTACAAATACACTGGGTACACTTCCCAAGCAGTGCAGATGAAACTATGGTCGTTATTCTTTCCTTTTTGCCACACCTAAAATTGGTGCTTTTTGAAACTCTTTTGTCATATTTTATTTAATATATTCATCCACAATCCCTGAAAATTTGTATATATCCTGCAAAGTCCTTTGTCTTAAACATATGCAAGCACCAGAATTTGGAAAAACATTATTGGTTTTTGAAGTTATGAATGAAATCATCCAAAATCCTTAACAATAATAAGAGTAAAAAAAAGAAGGCTCTTAGCCCAATTTTTTAAAAATCAATGGGGATGCCCGGACTTACTCCAGTCCTTAGAATATATATGTATATATAAAGATTATATTTATGTGCAGCACATTATGCGCTCGCCATTTTAAAAGGCCTTTATATTACTACTACTACTTCTACAGATAGACCTTATATAGTGACATAAAACAGTAGTGTTTATTTTTTGTTTTTTAGAAATAGGAAAACAATAGAAAAAACATTTTCAATTTTGGTGTATATTTATTTTTAAAAAAATATATACATACTTAAATATAAACAAATGATTCAGTTTCTACATTTTATATATTCAAGTATATCAAGTGCCTTTATACACCAGAAAACAACGAACAATAAATGTACACAAAAACCAATAAATGTGTTCCTAAAACATAAATTCTTACAACCAAAAAAAGTACTATTTTCAAATATGTATTATTCACTCGTGTATAAATTTCTTTAGCTATATTTTCCCCTTTTTTTAACATAAAAAAAACTATAACAAACTCCATATTGCTATATGGAAACGAAGAATTTATTTTTTCTTCCTCCTCATTTCTTAATTCTTATAAATAGATTAAAATCACGTGTGTCACGTTCAAAGAAAGAAAATGTTCTTTAAAAAAAATGATTATTTACTGCTAAAAAGAAAAGAGCGTATATAAACATATACGTATCAAAATCGACTATGATTATTATTATTATATTTTGTTTATAAAGCGGCGATCTCCGTCTGCAACTATTACATATAGATAGCATGAAAGAAAGAGAAGAAAAACACACACACACGAGTTACATACGACGAGTAAATTTCCTTGTACTTTTCTGTCCACGCACGCACGCACAATTGTTTTTAAAAAGCTTTTATTATGTGTTTTCAAGAAAAACGTTTCTTTTTGAACGATTCTTGAGTGACCATGAAAAAATTATTATATATATTTTGTTTTGTTTTCAAATCTAAAAATGGAGTTCATATATATTTATAAGAAGAATCTATTTTTTTTTACTAATTTAGTTTTATATGCCGTTATGTGTCTATGTGTTTGCTTATCGGCTAAAAATAAATAAATAAATATCAAAATAAAGCCGTAGTGAGTCCGATACAATGAGAATCGATTCTCTCCTTCATTGATTTTGATCTAGAGATAAACTGGCGACAATCCGTCAAAAAAAAAGAAAAGAAATCATTCTGGAAATAAAAGCCTCTCCTTTTCCCACCGTTAAAAAGTGACGGTTAATGATGATATAAGCTATATTATTATTGTTAGGGCTTATCCCTTTACATATATACGCAATGCCCATGATGTTTCATTCCATGTTCATGCAAATATGATAATAAAGCATAACATAACGGCCACTACAACTCACAATATAAGCACAAAAAAAAATTATAAATGTAATAATATTAATATTAAAATATTCTAGCAAACAATGAATTTCCGCGACTTCAGACATATAGTCTTCCAGCATCGTAGAGATCCAAGCAAACGTCCTCTTCAACCTTCATTACTTTTCCTTCAGTAAAAGTGTCACTGCGTTAAAACCATTTTAACTCCGCCCCTCTTTTTTCTCAGCCACCGAGCTAAGCGACCAACCTTATGTGGCAATTAAATAACTAGTAACTGGTTATCATCATGACGATATTTTTCTTTTAGGACATTGAGTTTATTGAATTCTTCATGAAAATTCTCTATAAATACTCGAAAAGGTTGTTTTTTTTTCAATGAAAGTTTCATTGCCTTCCCGAAACCAAACCGATTGCAAATTAAGTTTACACCTAAAATTAAGTAAGGCAAAACACTTAAAATGCCTTACAAATTCATGGAGCATCTCAATTCAAAACATGTCATTATGGAGTGAGGCAAAACACTTAAAATGCCTTACCTTCCAATGCGAGATCCTCCTGGTCTTTACGTTCCACAGCGGTCATGGCCCTTGGTCTTAACTGCTCGAGGAGCCTGAGACGAAGCCCGTTGTCTTTGCCTCTTACTTTCCGAAAATTTTCATTTATCATGGCGGTCAGATCCTCCTCTTCCTCATCTGAACCCGGGCCTTCCTCGTGGTTTTCCTCATCGTCATCAGATTGGGGCAGCATTAAACTCTGGAGGGAATTCTTCCACCGCCGCCAACACTTCCACCCTCCGCTCCTCCTCATCATCCACCTCAAATGCCACCGGCTCGGTCTCTGGTTTGTCAGGAATCGTCGTATCCAGAGTCCGAAACTCTGCACCAACGGGTCTCTCGCCCCTAGCAACGCCTGTAAGGCAAAAGTATCAAAATGCCTTACTTAAAACATTACCTTTCATATTTTTGAATTCTATAAATTGAGTAAGGCAAAAGTATCAAAATGCCTTACATTGGCGATGGACATGCCCCTCAATCACGAACTGTTCAGTTTCCCACTGCCTCAATGCTCTTTTATAGGCCGCTCTTCCTTTGCCAGTTAGGATCGCGAGGATGTCTGCTTCTGCTTCTGGAATCTCTCTTCTCCGAGCCGCATCAGCCAAGGTGAGATTTGTCGCTGCAATAAACAAAATAAACCAAAAATTTGTTAACTTGTTTGTAAGGCAAAAGTATCAAAATGCCTCACTAAAAAAATTACTTACGTCCATATCCGTGGAATTTGATTTCCTGAACATCGATATCGTCGGTTGACTGGTAACCCACTACTTGACCTGGGTACACCTTCTGGAGGTTTTCGAACCAGACGTAACATCTAGTACCCTTGTAGAACGGAATTTCGCTCACATTCGGGGGTTCCGGGGCGACCACCACTTTCTTGCACCGCTTCCTTTTCGGCATCTCGATACTTTTCTTTAAATTCTGGTCACTGATTGATTTTAAAAATCTCGTCACTTCAAGGCAAGAAGGAACTGTCTAACTCAACTTTTTCCAAGTTGTTCTTCACGAACACGGAGCTAATGATAGAATAAAAGTGCAACACACTGATTTGTCCAAATAATGAGACGAAACACCAAATTCCATGAAACGAAATGCAAATAATGACAACGAAATGTAACAATAGCAACGTCATGAATTCGAAACGAAATGCAAATAATCAAAATGAAAACGAAATGCAAATTACAATGATTGTCGGTCTCGGTCTCAGTCTCAGTCTCGGTT
>VYYJ01003760.1:0-15518 GCA_021029165.1 Cyphoderus albinus
AGAAGGAAAGGGAATGAGAGTAGGAATGCTTGCCTAAATATAGTAACTAGTCACCCACGCACCTAATTCTACTGTACATTACTTTGTACATGTGACAGTAGCAATATAAAATGTACCAACTTAAATGGATTGTATTGTATATCATAAAAACGCAAAAGATTTTCTTTTCTTTTATGCCTGACATGCTTCGCTCGCGGATGGAGATAGGATGATAAAAACGGAATATTAATCCCTGGTGAGTGTGTAAGGTACATAGAATTAAGTTGGATGAGTTGAGCTATTCGCGAAAGAAAATCAAGAAGTGCAAGACTATACAAAAAATCTAGTCTAAAATCTAAAAAGTCTCATCTCATCTGCATCTGGCAACTACGAAAGCGTGCTCCTTCAACTCCACATTTTAGCAAGCTGACTTGAGTATATTGCATGAGAAAAGAATGTGAAGGAGAGATTGTAAATTGGATGACTATGCTAATTATTTTCAGTTTAAGATGAAAGCGTAATTGGGCCAAGAGAGGAGAACATACCAGAGGAACAAGGAAAAGAGGAGACTTCGTGGTGTTGAAAGAGTTTTAAAAGAAAGGCATTGCATGTGGGATGATGCTACTGCTGCTGATGCTCCTCCTGATGATAATGATACAATCCGAAGGAATGAAGCACATTTTCGCCAGACTGCGAGCAACACAATAGTCTTTATGTAAAAGCAGAAGCTAGGCAAGGAATAAGGAAGTGAAATGGGATGCCTTTTAGTTTAGTTTAGATACAAACATTCGCAAACGGCAGATTCGTATATCATTTATGTATATGCACAAGAAACACATTATATTTCTAATGCGCACTTTAGGCTCGAGTTTTATGTAACTTTTCCCACTTCCTACGGCTTTAATTGTTAAATAGAACTAATAGAAGAATAGAATAGAATTTAATGAGTAGTGGTTGGCGGTAAGATATAGAGTGCTATTAAAAGAGAGTGGTGAACGTTTCACAAAAGTGAATAAAGATGAGAGACTCTAAAAGCAAAGAAAAGAAGAACAGAACGAAAAAGGGGTCTGTACAAAAAAAGAAGAAAGAATTGAAAAGCAAACAAGACAGTGAGAATCGTGTTAGTAGTGTTAAAAAACTAAAATGTAAGGGGGTTTTAATAATATTTTTTTGATATTTCTCTTATGACTCGTCCAATCTATGCCACGGAGGTGCACCCCATATTACAATACACTCTTACCAGCAGCACTACTCTATCTCTATTGGATGCAGCCTCTTTTCTTGCTGATATTATTATTGCTAACGACAGGAGAAAGGATGTTTGCTTCGTTGGTGTCGTTCAGCGTGTCTTTTACTGCGTCATCGTTATATTCTATGGCCCACTGTCTAAGTACATTGTGCGGTTGTTTCTTGGAGGGAAACATTTTCTCTGCAGAAAATTCTTTTATACTTATTTTTCTGGTTTCGTTTAACCTTAGGAAAGTGTGTAGCCACGATATCCCTTTCCCTATTCCCGAAAGACGCATGCAATAACGAAATAATATTATATTATTACTATTATTTCTGATTGTACACTTTTACTTTTTATTAGAAGGAGAAAGAACGAGTTCGAAGGAGAGAAGGAGTACGGTGGAGAGAAATAATAATAACAATAGGAGTAAATAATAAAGAGAATTATCTGAAATGTGCAAAATGGGAAATGAGATCTCTCCGAGTTACATGAGCATTGAGCCCATGCAGGAACGAACGGCTGTTTCCTCTTACAAGCATGGTCCTCCTGTTGGCTTATTATTTGCCACAAGTATTACATCATCCTGAAAGGTTACTTTCTCCCTGTGTTGTTCTGGCATGACTGAATTATATTGGCATACTAACTCACAATCTCAATAAGCAGAATTAAGTTAGAAGCATCACCACCACAGCACACTCCAATTCTTACTGACACAACAGAAATGTTACTCTAGTGGAGCACCATCATGCCAACACCACAACAGTATAAGATAAATGTGGATGGAGAGGAGAAGAAAGCAGAGGGTCACAGCTGGTGTCTCAGTCTCAGTCTGTTTTCTCCTTCAGTGAAGCGAATCAAGGCGTTTTCAAAGGGGAATATCGCTACGTGCTGTTAGATTTCTTTAAGGGTTTCTTTTCCTGAGTGAGCAGATTGGTGAAGTAGAGAAAGTATTCTCTGGAGAAAGGGAAAGCCTAACTATACAATGTATTTATGTACACGTATTTCTTATGAGAATCTAGTTTTTAATTCGATAACCAAAATGAGTATTCTCCCATTACTTGCTTAATATCTTAAATTACATTCCTTAAATTATGCCATAAAACTAATTACTTAATCCCTTTATGTAAATGGAATTCGTAATAAGTAATAAATAATGGCACAACAATGAGTCACGGTGTGGTTCGAAACGTTAGAATCTGATCTTATATCCACATGGAATATTATTAAGGGCTGTGAATTCAAATATTAACTGACCTAAATGACTTTGGGAATTTTTCCTTAAATCCAAAATCTCCCTTTACGATGGGCTGTAGCTGTTACCCTATTTACAAATCCAACTGTCGCCGAAACGAAATCCGTTCATACGATAACATTCACCAAGTTGACAGTTGTGATAGGTCGTTTCTCTTTCTCTTCTTACATAAGTGTGCATAAACCTTCGTGTCCTACTAAACACGAACTTCGTATTCGATTAAGTAAATAGGTATAAATTCTTCAAACGTCTTTCTCCCTTTCATATCAACCTGAATATGAGTTTATGTGCTTGCATTTAACGGAAAACACAATCAAAAGGTGGTTATTTAAGCTGTCAATCGTACTCCATGTAATAAATAATATAATAGGCTTTTAAATATTGTGTATTGTGAACGCTAGTCGCCCTCAGACGTACTTGATGTCGCCACCCATGACAGTGAAGGTATTTTGAATTAATTACAGATAACCTTTCTCAAAGTGAAAGACAGTATAGGAATTTAAGCTAATTTACCTTGAAATTATAATTCCATAAGTGAATTTCGGAGGTGCAATTTTACTATCATGATACTTTAAACAAAGACAGAGCATGAATTTTTAGTTTGACTCCATACCACTTAAAATATGCATTCAATCAGTCAACGGGTATAGATACATATAATTGTGTGTGCATACATATAATGTATATCAACTTGCTGTTTTTTCTTTATTCTATTCAGTTATCGATTTTGTTTAATGAAAGTGGACAATCAACCAAAGAGCTTTAGAAAATATAAAACGACGATTCGTTTGGTGTGTGGTAGAAAAATTAAACGACATGCCCTACTTTCGGACTGGTATCATTTATCGAAATATTTTTGCTTTCGTACGTGTAAGACATAATCTTTTTACATTTAATTTAATAGCTTCTCTCATTTAGAATTCTGACAACTTCCAGATTTTAAATTTATACGCAGTTAAATTTACTGTTAACAGCTGATATCTATTCATCTTATCATTTTGAGGCAAAACTAGATAACTCAATGTGTATAAAGTATACAGAAATATTAATCCGAGAAGTAAATAACTTTACGTCATTTGAATAACCTTTGTGTTATCCAGTTTAGAAAATACAAAACGACGAGATAGTCTTCACTTGTATTTAATGTATCTTTTACCTGAATTTGACGACTTGATGCTTCTTGCTTCTTTCATTCTATCATGATTTATTCTCTAAAACATATTTTATTTAAACAAGTCAAAGTTGTTTTGCTATTTCTTGTTGAGTGAATAAACGTTTAGGTTTATGTATTCTTTTTGAATATGTGAAAGAAAATAGAGTCGGTTGAGTTGAGACCTACTTCTTTTTCCAGTCACAGGTTTTCAGAATCAACTTATATCTGTAATCTTGCCTCTGTCATAACACATGATCTCACAAGAAGAAAAAGGAGAAAAAACTTAAATGGTAAGCGAAATAAAAAAGTCAAGCTTTTCATTCGTCGACTCCACATATTCTATGTACCCGATTCTCAGCATTGTTATTTTGCCTGATTTTTTGCCTAGCTATCCATTCATATCTTGGCTGAAAAAGTTTGAAAAGGGAAAGCACGAACATTTTTTTGTACTTGAAGCTCCGATAGCAGTTTAGTGGTCCAGAATATAAATATCTTGTTATATGATCGTCACGCGAAATAAAGATGTATTATTGTTTTTTCCTCTCTACTGTAGATACTTGACAATGTAAATGCCTGTGCTTTGAATTCCGGTGCAGCCCAAAAACAAAAATGTATTCATACTTCAATTCTGTTTTTTACAAATGTGGAGAGAAATAGTTGAAAGTTTTGCTATTCCCTGTAGAATTTATCTTAAAATCCTTATCACGTAACAAGATATGGCAGAAGAAGTTGAGAAATTGTTAGAAAAGTATAGTCGTTATTAGTCATTTTAATGGAAGGAAGAGGAATCAACTTTTCGTTGGGTTGACTCACTCCGTTGGAGGTTTGGAGATAGGACTGTGGTTGTACGTATAACATAAAGCACCAATTGTCGTCAGGTTGGTAAAGCTGTAGGCACCGTACAATAAAGCATTACGCTTTCGAATTGCCCGTTCGCTTCAGAGGGCAAATGCTGAAAGCATTTCGTAGGTAATGTTTTACGTATAAAAACTATTTTCCACGATTCACAATTCTTCCGTTCATACACACATCTATACATTTTCGAAAGCTATGTTTAAATATTAAACCATTTTTAAAAATTGCTATAAAATATGTACATAAGTAATATATAATATTACCTACATAATATTATATTTTTCTCCAATTAAGTTTTATTAATACTAAGTTGATTAAAACAGTTCTAAGCAGAAAATGTTTAGGTTCATTAGTGTTAATTTGGCAAAATATTTTCTCAATAACAAACTTTTGTATCGTTCGATTTGATATGCTTGCAATGTATTGATTCTGATTAAGCTAACATTTGACAAATCTCAAGGCTAACCTAAATATGGTCACGATGTTTACTTCGGAAACTTCGATTAACTTAAAAGTTAGACTGACAGCTGTAATTATGGAACATTTTGCATCATGGATAAAGATGTACAGGAATGTACAATGGTAATTTCCTTTGCCATAGAATGGTTCATTTATATTATTTACAACATACAAATTGGCATTCATAAAAACAATGATTGACATTACGTTATTAGCTAGTATTTAAATATTAACCTGCGCCACCAGCATTACCAGGCACCTCATCACACATGCATGACTGAAGAAGCAATATGTACTCCACATTTTGGTATTCATAATGGAATAACGGAACGAATATATTTCCTGAAACGCAAATCTAACTCCAAATAAACTCATTTTGCATTTGAATCATTGCTGGATTGTGTATCTCAGGACTGGCAGGAAGAGAAAACGCAATTTACTACTCGATTCAATTGTAAATAAGGTGTGCAGGTGAATAAATGGAAAGCATAAAACATGAAGAAACACAATGCATCGCCGTTTTATATATTATTTATTATGATAGGATGTGAAGTATGGCACTCAACCGTTGACATTGACGAGAGGCCAACAAGCTGAGCTGAGAGTGAGGCAGACATAATAGAAGTAAAATAGGCGTTATGAATACTCCACCTTTTCTCGTGTATGTCGTGTGGGATTCACCAGCTACTCTGACTTGAACTCGTCAAGAAGTGAGTGATGCGAAATGAAGTTCTAATATTTTATGCGTGTGTAGCACGCTACCACCACCACAGCTTTCCTCTATGCAAATGTGAAAGAGACTTTGTGTAAATGCGTAGGAACTTACATTACATGACAGCGGGGTATTGTTCCCCAAAACACTACCTATTTCATGCTCATGTAGATGGTAATGAAAATTTTCCATTTTCTCCATCATGCTGATGATGATGGTGCGGTACAGGGCCAATGTTGTTGGTTGTGGTGGTGCATTACCTTTTCCATGCAGAGCTATAGCTCATTTCGGAGAAGAACTTATTTCATATTCTACGAAGCTTCCACGTAACTTCCGCTGAAAAGTTCACATGTTAGCGAAACTCTTCACTCATTCATTCATTTTCTTTGGTTACACCATCCGTTCTTCTAGTGAACCAGAACCTCCACACCGACATGATAGGTACTTACTACTACTACAGACATATCACATGTGAAATTCATTCCTAGAATGCTCCATCCTTCCCTTTTATGATGATGACAAGACATGTGATGTGAATCTAACTAAAATGAGCGAGAACCCTAACCCCAGCCGATAATGGAAGTGGAGTTTTCAGCTGCAACATTTTCCAAGTTTCGGTGCAGAAACCCACTTTGGCGGAAACGATACAACATATTTACTTTCTTACGCAGCGTCGTCGTCATCATAATCATTCAATTCTGTGCGAAGCCCCTTCCCCGGCTTTTACGCAACGATGTTATGTCAGGCAAACCCAGTGAAAAATTTTCGGCATCCGGTTTCCTCGCTGATGCTGGGGAAGGTGTGCAGCTTGTTTCCTAGCGTAATATTACTAGGTGTAAGCACCTTCAAAATCTTCCCCACTTCAGCATTCATCAGTCTTACCTCTGGAATTCAGCTTTTCTTTTCCCGTCCCCCTCTTATCGTCAAGCTTATGTAGATCGTTTGTGTGTGTGCATATCCCATCATAATCAAAGTTCATTCTCTCTTCTTTCTCCCCTTATACCATCTCCTATCAACTTTACCACAAACACAGACTTCGTGGTAAATTAGCATAAATGACACATTACGAAATATTCCGACTAGACTTACTAACGGTTTTCGTATAAATGGGGGAAGGTTTTGCTTTGCTTTAAATTGGAAAACATTTCTGATGAACCCCTCATAATGCGTTATGCATTATTTGTAGTTATGTACTTACATTTAGACAGTCATAATTTACTTTAACGAAAATATTCAGTAAAGTACAAAGATCAAACGTAGTTGTGTTCAACTTACATCATCAACCATTTCAAACGAAAGAGCAATGGGTAGAAAATTGTTTACTTGAAATAGATTCTTTCTACGTTGTTTTCATGAAGAGTTCACCAAAGTACCTCCAAATGTCCTTCAGATTCGTCTGAAAAGCAAGTGAGCATTGCTTTGCATCTTTGGACTTAGTTCAAATATAGATTGAAAAGGTTAGTTAGGTAGATTTAATGGAAAAACATTGTAAACATTATTATATTAAAGACGCTCAATGCCTTGTTCTACCTGACAAAAACTCAAACCTTTTTCAGTTCATCGAAAAAAATATTTGTGATGATAAAATAGCTTCCTGTTATCAGGAACAATTACGAAGGTTTTTTCTTCGAAATGATTAGGTTCGTATTTTACATACTAAATGTAAGAGTGTCAAAACTTACGATGAGAAGAAAAAACCTAATAAACGGAAAGTCTAAAACAGAAACGTCTTTTCCATTTCCATACCTTTCCACTTTTTTGATGAAGTCATAAATGAAGAACGTTTCCGGGACGGGTGTAGAGAGAAATATATTCACTCCAGTATTTGTGTCTATATTAGTTTATAGCCTATAGTCTTGTAGAGCAAGTGTCTTCATAGCTGCCGACAGGTTTTTCCCACCAAAACTCCCGAAGGCTGTAAAAAAATTCGTTGAATTTCTTTAAGACAAAAATTTAAGAATCCATATTTTTCGTACAAGGCAAAATAGTTTTATTTTACACACTTTATTTTCACTTTATTTTGAGTAACTTACATTTAAACAGCAGAGAAAAAGATGTTTACATCTACTGACTTTTTCGTTTCTTTTTTATTATTTAAAAAAGTTTTCCTAACTTTCAGAGAAAAATAGTTTTAACAACCATTCGAATATTATTTCCACTCTTATCTTTGTCTTACGTACTCCAGAAATGTATATATACCTTACTTTCTAATTCCCTTTGGTCTGACAAAGTTTCAAACAATTTCCTTTTTCTTTTCCTCGTCTTTTTCTTTGACTACAAAAAAAGAGAATCGACAGTCGCATCGCAAATTTAGCAAAGCATAATACGTGCCATCATGAATACTCGCTTCTTTTTATTGTATAAAGCGTTCTGTTTTCTCTATTTTTTCCTTCTGTCAGAATGATAGTTTATGGTGCGCAACTGACTTTTTTGTAAAAGAGTGATACTGTGGTAGTGTAATAGTGATAATAATATACACGCGGAGTACTGCTTCCACATTCCACAGCAAATATCCGTAAAAGAAGGGCCAGGGAAGAGGAAAGCCAGCCGCGAATTCCCTCGCTGATCGTCAAAAAAACAAGTTTTCACTTTCCATACGTTTAGTAGAGTTTTTAGTGTAAAAATTTTCATGTAAGAATTACTGACTCTTTCTGCTCTCCGAACGACGGAGCAGGTTTTGGTTTTAACTCTGTACTTGAAACAGAGAGTATGCAAAGCAGAACCACGTAAGGAAAGGCAAAGTCCTAATTCTTTTCTGTTAAATCGTACAACGGATGATGTTAAGATCAGTCGTTGCTCAGATGGCTGGAGAGCCGCGAGGTTGGGGATACATTCCAAAAAGGTTTGACGGATAGACATGAGAAAATTGCAAAGGATGAAATATAACAAGTGTTTGCGTTAGTACGAGATCTGCTTCTACTCCAACAGCCACACAGTCCGTTGGAGTTATATTGTCCGCGTAATAGTATTAAACAGCAACTTATCGACTATCAAGATGTGTTCACTCCCTCTTTGTATTCAGCTAGTCAGTCATAAAGTTCCCAAGTTTTTCTATTTCAGTATTCTTATGATAATACGACACGCATGAAATTGTCTTACTCTCTCCATTCCATGCAGTTGTCTGAGTTGGAGAGCATCAAGTCACAAGGGATTGATTTCCCGAATGCTTCGTTTTTCTAAGCTTATCTCTGCGTACATCTCACCATGATGAGCCCATATAAAGCCGGAAGGTTCAATATACAAAGTTTCTTTCTTCGGTTTTAGTTTTCAAGGGTCGATACCCTTTTCACGCAAGTAATACAAATAAAATATACGTATTCATTTTTGTTATGCGAGTCGGTTAACTTTTTTCCTCATTTGTTTCGCGTGTTTCTTTTTTTTAATTTTTACATCCTCTCTTTCAATTTCCGTCTTTTCCACGTTGTGCAAATGAAAAATGAGTTGGAAGTTATAAAAATTCGAGAGCATATTTTGTAATTTATTTCCAGTTCCAGAAGCGGAACGAGGAGCAGGAAAGCATAAAAGCGTACATGGTACGTATGAAAACGCACACAAGTTCATTACCACCATTTTCAATTCAATTACCCTGCCATTATTCTTCCTATCATGGGTGATGGCTGTAAAATACTTGTATAGCTTAAAAAGAAAACCTGCTTCGTAAGCTGAAAGCATCAGTGAATGAGTCGAATAAACGGCCACTTTTCCCTGGCGAAAGTTGTGAAGCAAGAAAAAAAGCAACAACAGAGCTTTCAACTTCGCAGCAGGTTGCATGCACACTTGACTGCTACTACAAAACTTGTGTGCCAATAGATCCTTTTAGAAAGATACACTTTCATTGTTTTAGCATTCGCAAGTTCATCTTCTTTTCCATTCCATTTGAACAAGTCAAGTCTGACAAAGAATATCATGAACTGGTGAAATGGTAGTAAAATACAGACATCTAAAAATTTATAGCAATAGTTTGCTAGTTATCTGGTATTATATGATCACTCATTGTATTAGCAAACAAAATAATTCCCTTTTTTGTTATACTCCCTTTCATCTATCCATTCAGTTTCTCTCTCAATTCAAACTTACTTTTTTACTCTCCTCTTCACAGACATTAATGACTTGAGAACGCAGCGTCTCCCTATTTATACAGTGTGCTACGATTTGTTCATGTTCTGCAAAGACTTTTCCTTTCTGATTTCACTTCGCTGATGCTTGCTTTTTATATTTGGAGTCTTTGCATAATAGCTCTTCTTGAAACTTTGATGACTGTGATGAATGAGTAAAAGAATGAGATTTTTACAGTTTGAACATTCACTATCCTCATGAAGAGGCGACTATAGTCAAACACGATGTTCTTTTCTTATATACATTAGAAGGGGTATCTAACAAAGCCACGTAAAAGTCTCCCGGCTGTTCGTTCCCAAACGGAAAACCTACGTCCAACCAAACGGTCCAAGTACCCAACTTTCACTGCAATAATGTGTACAACTGCAGCAGATCTACAACAGCTGGTTTCTCGTGAAAAATAATAACACTTTTTCTGCCACGGGCTGCAACGTTGGAAAGCCGTACATCTGCCATCACAATATGTACCTCTTCAGTGCTCAAACCTACTCATATCAACATTAGAAAGTTCGGCGTAAAACATGCAAAACGTAGTTAGTAACACTGTGAGAGAAGCTGTAAATGTGAATGCTAAAGACTTTCTGACTAAAAGCATTGAAGACCGCTTTTTACTTTTCTTCTATCGACGAGAATAACTCCCTGCAAAACTTAAAGAGTAAAAGTGAAAAGATAGAAGGTCTTTTTAGGGAAATTACGACATAAGAAAGGGAGTAAAAAGAAAGTTGAAACGTCACATAAAATTCCTGAGAGGAGTAAACTGTCGAATGAAACGATCTGACGAAAGCTGTGAGCTGGAATGCTTCTGTTGTTCAGAGAAGAGACATAATAAGATGGTTGTATAAACACATGTACAAACATTAAGAAAGCGCGGCGCTACTAACTATGACAAGAAAAATACTGACACTGGCTTCTTGTCTGGTTGGTCACTAATGCTCAGAGAAGTGAAACAGTTTTCGTGCTAGAGAAAGTAACAGAGAGTAGAACAGGCTTTAAATGTACGATGAGCAAAAAGTCAGCTTGCTCGCAAAGAATGTCTCACCACGGCACAGGAAGTACATTTTATACAAGCCACATCTCTCCATAATATTTACCCATAACGAAGCGGACGATGCACGCACAAGTGGTATACAGAAGATCACAAAATAAAAGAATTACAGTGTGACTTGGCTGGTGACAAACTGATTCTGGCTTTTTGCTTTTCAGTTTCAAACAATATCGCTACAATTGTCCCCATTTCGTCCATTTATTCTCATTTCTGTCCTCCTTAGACACCAGTATTCCCAACCACCATTTCTCTGTCACATTTTCGGCGTGTGTACAGAATAAAGCGGGGAGCGAACTTTTTGGGTTGGTAGGAAAGAAAGAAACCCACAAAAATAAAAAACACATTGGAAAGAGTATAGTTTCAGGATTCAAAATTTTTTTAGTTCTTTTTTCCGTTCTGCTCCCTCAGTCAATTCATGTAATACCTTCTCGTGTACACAAACATGCATATTTATGTACACAAACCAAAACATTTTGTATTGTTTGCAAGTTTTCTACTTTTCGAGGCAACAATTCAAGTAAAAAACCCAACCGCAACTTTCTTTCTTTTAAAAAAATAAACCGTTTTTTGGATTTGTTAGAAATAGGGATAAAAAGGGACCTTTTTACTTAAATAAACGACATGAATAGTTTACAAAAGAATAAATTGCGGTTTTACAAAGAGATTTTCTTTTTTCTCTTCGCCCAGCCTAACTTTATACTACATTATCATTTCTATTCAGTCGACTTTTACATTTATCCTTTCCGCCTCCTTTCTTTAGCCACCGTTAACGACGCATTGTAAGTACCAAACCAAACTTATTTTTAATAATATGCAGGGAATCGTTATAAAAATTCCACTGGACTTTCCCTTAGTTTTCTCGAACCGTCCTTCTCATCACATTTGCATAATACGCTATATTTCTTCCGCCAAAAATTTACTCAATTTAAATGTAAAAACTGCCATTCAAGATAACATAGCTTACCTAAAAACAAGATCCCGATTTGAATTCCTTTCATTCCAACCAGAAAATTATCTCACAGTTAAGGGCTCATAAACTCTATTCTATACGACGACGGACGGACAACGGACAACAAAATTTAAGAGCAGTAAACAACAAACAAAGAAAAGAACAGCAATAATGTATGCAAATTCTAGATGTCGACTGACACTACTTGCAGTTTCCTTAAGTAACAAAGCTGACATTTGAAATCCGCTTCCTCTCGTAAAAAAACAAGCCTTTGTTTATTTCAGTTTAAGTCCCTGAAGTTTGAGACGAACCTTTCCAAATCTTCAGATTCGGGAGCTCATTTTAATCTGGAATGTCCACCGAATGTCGACGCCATTGCCCAATTATGAATATTGATTTATTCCATCGCTGGACAGTTATCAGTTATTAATTAAAAGGTTGCATTTGAAACTACGGTTATTCTGGACATATTGACTTACTGTTTGCGTACCCAAGTTTTACATAAATTATTCTACATTTTAATTGGACATTTTCAATTATTTAGGTGAAAATTTTGCACAAGTTTTCCCTTTTGTCGTGTTTGGTGCAATATATTAAGAGGAGTGGTATTTCCTTTAAAATAGTTGATTTTCATACATATGATAGCCAAAAATGAAAAAGAGAAATAAATTGTTTGTTTAAATGTAATGTGTGAAGACTGAGGTCGTTTAGTACAACCAAGTAATAATTTCTTCCTTCTCTCCTCTGCATTGTGCACCCACTGCACAAAACAGAGACGTTTCAGTTTCTGGCAGTATTTCATTTTATTGTTGTATTTTTCTCTTTTCCAAACGGTAAAGTAGTACAAATCGTAATGATATGGAATAAGTAAAAGTTGTCCCGTTGTATCATGTTGTTATTTTCTGTGGAAGTTGAACACAAGTCACAACAACTGATACAACTTCCAACTTCAAGTGAAAGCGAGACAAGCAGCCTTTACTTTGCTAGTGTCTCCTGTTTGAATTGCTACAAAGTTTCTTTTCGCTGGATACTCAGAAATTTTTATTGTCATTTTAGTTGTTTTCTTTTTTCTGCTCCGTTTGTTAGATTTAAAGAGCACAGCTACTACAAAGTTTATTAAAAGTTCTAAAGCAAATTTATACTTATGAAGCAAACTTTTACAAAGTTCCATTGAATTAAATTAGATATCAAAGATTGTAGTAAGAAGTCAAATCAAATCAAATTTTGTCCATTCACATTTCTACAGACACAGGCATAATAAGTATAATAGGCTGTCTGCTTAAACAGACAACGGATAAAACGTGTAGGGTTGGTAAACGTCATTACTGAATATCATGCGGACGCCACGCACGGCCTTTAAATTTTTCGATCATAAAGAATTGCAGGTTTGCAAGTAAAAGTAGAAACTAAGATTGACAAGTTTTAGTTGTTAAAAGTCTGGTTGAAGAGATGTATTTAAGTGAGCACTAAAAAATCAATGTAAGTAAGTGCATTTGAGAGTAAGCAAGCTCAGAGTGCAACAGACGTTAAAAATTGTCTGAAGTCAACCAACGAAGCAGAATGATGACGTGTTGTGTAGCGGAAAGTTATAACGGTGCAACTAACATTCAAAAGGCGCACACACTCCTCCGGGATACTATAGCCGAGACTCGTAAATGAAGCAGTAGAATTTTGTTTTGTAAAATTCATTTGCTCTGCTATTAAGTTTGAAGGGAAAAATATAGCGAGCGATAGATTGGAATTGGGGAGATGAGAGGCGATCGAGATGATAGTGTGTGCATACTAAATGGGCGGTGGTGTAGGAAAATCTGTAGTTGAGTTCAAACTTCAGTTTCTCGATAACTGTGGGTAGAGATTAGGACAGTTTTCTAGTTTCTTCATTTATTCCAGCATTCATGCTTCCTTCAATTTCAGTTTTATCTCTTTACTTCGCAGCTCTGTGTCATTGAAAGGAAGACTTCAGTGCAATGAAACTATATTCATCTTGACTTCTCCATCGAAGCTACAAAATCAGAAGAGAAAGCAACATCTCTTTTTTACCATATATCGAGATTGCTTGTTTGTGTTTGTGACATTAAAAATTCTTATCTGGATAGTTCATATTGGTTTATATGGCTCAGCTCAGATGGGAAGACTTTAACAACCATTCAAAGTCCAGAGTTTATTACAAGGAAATCCGTAAAATACGCAAAAGGATTTTCACTCACCGTCTGCTATATTTATTGCTGCGGAAAGAGGAAGTCGCTTGTTTCGTAGAGAACCACGAGCGTGATCTACTACAGATGAGGCACAGCCCTTATTAAATCTAATAAAAGTGTCCTGCCTGAAAGAAAGTATTAACTTTACAAGGCTCTTTTATAAAAACGAACGTAAGCCAATGAAAAACTAGAGATTCGAAATACTTTAAAAATCATCATCGACCCGTACAAATGCATTCGTATGTCGTGTGGATTTCCTTTTTATACTCCTATTAATCTTTCCTTCTCACTGGGCCTTCTAGATTTGTTGTTGTTGTTGACTATTAATTCTTTCAAAATAACCTTCTGCGATTGCTACTACCTATTTTCCAGGCCAAATGCTTATAAATCAAATTTTGAAAAATTTAAGTGACAAATGGATGGTGATTTACTTTCACTGGGTGCTTTTAATGGCATAAGCTCCTAAAGACATTTCTGAATGAGGAAATTAGTAAACTGCAAATCTCCTAATTTACAACGAGTCAACAAACTACATAAAACACTTTTCAATCTTCCTAAAGTTTTAACAAAATGGAAAACGGATTCTTAAGGGATGTATAAAGAGGTGAATGCTTTGAGGAAATTTTAAGCTTGTGTGGAATTATTTTTTGTACGCACAGAGTATATGTAATAATGCTGTTTCTGTTATCATCTGTCGAGCATGAAACGTAATCCTTTGCGGTAAAACGGTAATATAGCTTTTATATGTATTTCCTGGTTACATCACTGGGCAAGAACACAAAATGAAAGCTTTGTTTAAATACACAGTTTATTGTAACGGAAGAAGAAACTGGAGGAAATTCTATGCTATTGTAGAGTTCTAAATTACAGAAATGATGAAATAAAGGAAATCGGAAAATATGAAAGGAAGAGGAAGAGAAATACAAAAGGAGAAAGAAATCAACGAAGCAAGAAGTGTAAATAAAATAAAGCATCTATACAAAAGTTGCATAAACGTTCATTTCAGGCATTGAAACCGCACTACCTATATTCGTTTGAATGTGAAAGTTAATAAGCACTCTTAATAATTGTTAAGGAGGAAGCATTGGACAACAGAGGCGTGCTTTCATATGATTTTATATTCTTCTTGAATTGAAATTGAATTTAATGCAGTTTCTTCTGTGGGAGTGTTTGAGTTTATCTTTAGAATCTTAATTTAGTCTTGGTGTTCGTGTAAGTAAATATTTAGATTGGGGACAATTAAATCATTTGAATGCAGTCGGATGTAAATTAAAAGTTAATTAATAACATTTTATGTCGAAAGTCGTGCATAAAACGTGTAGTTCTAATTTATTTAATCAAATCACGAACATCGAATAATAATATACATTTTGTGTGGAGGTGAAAGGGTTCAAGCACTTTCGACAAAGACTTGGTAAATAAAATCGACTACGGAACGCAGTTCAACTTACGAGTAAGTATATTCAGGTGTTAAGTTAGAATCCAAATGGGACCTAGTAGGTTTTGTTCGCCGTAAAAAATCATGTCTAAAACGCCCTGTCTCCGAATGCCATGGGCACTTTTGTCTTC